>CM043015.1:213566875-213875207 GCA_023690525.1 Holotrichia oblita
GCTGACAAAGGGAACAAGGTTGTTATTTTAGATAAAGAGGACTACTATGATCGGGTTAATGACCTGTTGAGTAGTGGCCCTTATAAGTCAATTTCAAAAAATCCTTTACCGAAAATGATTAGAGACGTCAACAATGTGTTTAAAACTTGTAACAACCTTGTTACTGCCGATGTTAGACGTAAGCTACATGTTTCCAATCCTGTTGTCGCTAAATTATATTGTTTACCTAAAATTCACAAACCTGGCAAGTCGGTAAGGCCAATTGTTTCGGCAATTGACGCACCGACTTATAAGGTTTCCAAATGGCTGACCAATGAATTTAATAATTTGCCAATACAGCAACCTAGTTTTGCAGTAAAAAATTCGTTAGAATTTATTAAAGAAATTCAAAAATATTCAGTTGCTGGAGGTGAAATATTGATTTCATTGATGTTAGTTCTTTTCCCTAGTGTACCGATTCCAGACATCTTGACATACCTCGAGTACTGTTGCTTCAAAGTAGTTTGAGTCAACAATGTGTCCAGGAATATATTCGCTTAACTGACATCTGTATGAAATAGAACATTTTTCAATTCAACGGGGGTTTTTATGAACAGCTGGAAGGATCGGCAATGGGTAACTCCTTGTCGCCCTTTTGGCTAACCTTTTCATGAGCCGTTTTGAAAAGGACTTAGAATCTGAGAGCGAATACTTTCCTAGGGTTTGGCTGAGGTATGTGGATGATATTTTCGCTATATTTGACACTAAAAATGTAATATTGACGATTTCTTCAATAGATTAAATAATCGGTTCGAAACCATAAAGTTCGCTTGTGAAAGAGAAGAAAATGGTCAGCTAGCCTTTCTAGATACTTTAGTAATTAGAAATAACAATAGATTAGAGTTTGACGTGTATAGAAAGGAAACCAGTACACTTCGCTACATTCCTTCAGACTCCCATCATTGTGTTCAACACACTTCTCACTTTTCCTTGAACAAGGCGAGGTATGAGAAAGAGCTTAAAATTATAAAAGATGCGGCCAAGTGTAATGGTTTCCAGCCTCAGCATATCTATAAGTTAATTAAGAAGTTTAATTATAAGAAAACTGTGAAATAATCTACGACTTTTCGAGAGGATGTTAAAGCTTCACCCGTTGTGACCCTCCCTTACGCTCCCTTTATCACTAAAGGTTTGAGTAAAATCTTCAACGAGCTAGATCTCAGAATAGTTTACAGTTCTGGGACTAGTTTACGAAGTCTCATGGGTAACCCTAAAGATAAAACACAACCTCTAGAAAAGTCAGGTATTTACGAAATCAATTGTAAAGATTGTAATCAAAAATATATTGGGCAAACCAGGAGGGCAGTCTCAACTAGATTCAAAGAGCATAATATGGCTCATCTTAGATTTAATAGAATTGAGAAATCGAGCGTTGCCCAACACATTTTTGAAACAGATCACAACATCGATCATACGAATGTTAAATTAATTAGACAAATAAACAATTGTAAGTTTCTAAATGTTTTCGAAAGTTTAGAAATATATAAAAATAAGTCATGTGTAATGAACTGTGACAATGGACCTATACCGTATTCGTCATTGTTTCGTTAATCGGAAATTAATGATGTGTATCGGATTGACCGTGCATAACATTTAGGTTACCTGTTTTTGTAGATTTTATTTTAATTTAGTTTTATTATCGCCTTGATAATGACAGCATTGCTGTTGAAACGCGTCGGTGTTTTAGTTAAAACTAGTTTGGTGTTCAGTGGGTTAAAGTGTTTAGTGTTTTATATTTTCTTCTGCTATTTTAAAGTAGGTACATGTTGTCATATTAGACAGGTATTACTATTACTACTTATTGTGATTGTTTTTATATTTATTTATTATGTGTAATTATTCATACATTTAAAGATGATTGTTTAGAATGTTAAGTTATTATATTAATATAGAAATGCAGGTATTGTTTATTTTCTTTTAGTGTATTATTTATATTTTTTAACTCGTGAAGTTTTAAATATGTACAGAACATATTAAGCAATAAACAGTTAGGAATGTTATGCAAAATTGTGTCAAGGAACATAAGTCGAAAACAAATGTGGCAGTTTGTTTTGATCGAATACCCATTCCCAAACCAGAAGTACCTGCATGGCGATTTTCCATCGGAAACAGCAGATGAATAAAATTTTAGAATTCTAATTTTGTATTATGCAAGGAAATTGAATAAAAAAAAAAAGTCAAATAATATCTCGAAGATTAATTAATAAATAATGTAAGTTTTGTTCAGTTTTTAAGCGGAGTTTGCCCGAAATTGTTATTTGTTTTTTTATCATTTTAATATTAACGTGGTACATATTCATACAAATGTTTTCTATTTATATAAGTATCATTTCCTACATCGATAGTCCACATTAATTTGACAATCTTTAATTCGGATTAGAATATATGAAGTTAGAAATGACAAATCAATGTCAGTTATCCATGTAAGAAATTTGATACATAAATAATAAATATGTATGGAATATGTATATAAAGATCAATTTTAAAATAACGTAAGGAAATGAGTTACAGATATTTCCAATATAGTAATAACAACGCTTTAAATAAATAACCGTAAATTGGCTTCTGAAGTCAACTAATCTCTTGGTATATTTTAATTAAAGCTACATAATAATAATATATTTACTTCTTCAATGAATGTAATAGAAAGAAAATGAGAAATTTAAATAACACAATATAAAATTAAAGTAAATAACAATACGAATAACTGAATACAAAGTAAACAATACAATAATTAGTATGCTAAGGAAATAAAAATAATCAAAAATAATTCTCAAATTCGCTTATACTATAAAAAGCGTTTTGTAAAAATATTCTTTTTATTCTTCGTGTACTCCTTTCTTTCTTCTTTTCCTTTTCTCACTTTTCAATCTTACCCAAAATCTTATTTATATTCTCTCATCCGTCATTTTCCAAAAACAATTCAAATCTTTTTTTCTTTCAATTCTCAAATTCAATTCTCTTTCTCCCGTCTCTCTAATTTCCAATCTTCTTTTCAAACTTTTTTGACTTTCTATTCTATTATGTCTTTCTTTATCCTTCACTTCACTTTTCTCTTTTCCAACTTTTTCAATAACCACAAAAGGTCCTCCTCTCTTGTTTTTCTTGACCACCTTATTACCACCACCACCACCTTTATTATTATTTTTCAAATCACGGTAACTTTTGTGTGTACATAGTACGTGTAATTTTGACAATGTCATTCCTAAATTTATAGTGATTAATATATGACTCTAAAATAGTTATTTACGAACCAAGTGCGTGAAATCATATTTCGCGAATGAGTGACCAGTTTAAAGCGCGAGCCGTAAGGCGAGCGCTTTATGGACACGAATTCGCGAAATGTTTCACGCACGAAGTTTGTACAATATTTTTTGTACGAGAACTATAATAATAATATATATTGTTAAATACGTTATCGTTTATGACCATATATTATTCAGGTTAGGGATTTATGATTTTAAAATATCACTGAATTAATCAAGTTCCAGTAAGTACCAACTTTACTTTTACGCACTCGTGCTTAAAGTGACTTTTTACGCACGCAAATCGAATCGTGAAATGGCAGGTTTTGATAGGCGAGTACAAAATAGTTATTTACGAACCAAGTGCGTGAAATCATATTTCGCGAATGAGTGACCCGTTTATGGACACGAATTCGCGAAATGTTTACGCACGAAGTTTGTACAATATTTTTTGTACGACAACTATAATAATAATACATAGTATTGTTAAATACGTTATCGTTTATGACCATATTATTAAGGTTAGGAATTTATGATTTTAAAATGTCACTAAGGCTGTGTTCCGTAAATATAATATTGTAACCGTGGTTTTGGTAATCCTGAAAATCGTACATTTACGGAACTCGGTTATCTGAAATTGGTACATTCAGTTGTTACCAAACAAACCGCTATTCAATTACGGTTACTGCTGGTTTGTTTTTGTTTGACAAGAAAACAGTATGGAGGTTAAGCTATATTTATCGATTATATTGAACTATTGGCTTTTTATTATAGAACATTGATAAAATAACATGTGCATACTGTTCGTATGTACCTATAAATCGCAATAATATAGTTTTGTTTTCCATTGTAAAGTCTAAACAGCTGATGAAATTGATCAAATCATACCAACATCGTTCCGTAAATATTTAGCACGGAAATGTACCGCAACCAACCACAACCAAGAACTTGGTATCTTATTTTCGGTTTACGGAACACAGCCTAAATTAATCAAGTTCCAGTAAGTAGCAACTTTACTTTTACGCACTCGTGTTTAAAGTGACTTTTTTACGCACGCAAATCGAATCGTGAAATGACAGGTTTTGATAAGCGAGTACAAAATAGTTATTTACTTTCATATTTCGCAATGAGTGACGCAATTCGCGAAATCACGCACGATTTGTACAATATTTTTTGTACGCGAAATAATAATAATACATATTGTTAAATACGTTATCGTTTATGACCATATTTATTCAGGTTAGGGATTTATTATTTTAAAATGTCACTGAATTAATCAAGTTCCAGTAAGTACCAACTTTAACGCACTCGTGCTTAAAGTTTTTTACGCACGCAAATCGAATCGTGAAATGACAGGTTTTGATAGGCAGTACAAAATAGTTATTTACGAACCAAGTGCGTGAAATCATATTTCGTGAATGAGTGACCAGTTTAAAGCGCGAGCCGTAAGGCGAGCGCTTTATGGACACGAATTCGCGAAATGTTTCACGCACGAAGTTTGTACAATATTTTTTGTACGAGAACTATAATAATAATATATATTGTTAAATACGTAATCGTGTATGACACACTACTAATCTCTTGATATTAATTTAAAAAAATTGAGTTGGCAGTATTGATTATTTGAAATGACATTTAATTTAAAATTATCAATTTCAAAATGGTAATTTATATAATATTTGTTGCTGTTCTGACATTGAATTACATACCTTCCAAATATATCAATTTCTATTTCATTTCCTTTTATTTTCATAGAAAAACAACGAACTGGGTAGCATAGTATTAAGGTTAGGAATTTATGATTTTAAAATGTCACTAAATTAATCAAGTTCCAGGCAGTACCAACTTTACTTTTACGCACTCGTGCTTAAAGTGACTTTTTACGCACGCAAATCGAATCGTGAAATGACAGGTTTTGATAGGCGAGTACAAAATGAATTTTAATGGATATGATCGAAATGACATAACATGACAATATATATTATACATACATATAGAGAAGGAACAGTAAGTATTTTTGTATTCTTTTCTACACTTTTTAAAAATATCTTCCGATTCTTTTGTTTTGAGGGTACAAAAGATAATATTTAGAACAGAAGGTTTTTCTTGCATGTCTTGTAATCTATTATAGAACCATTTAGGTGCATTAAATGTATTTTTCCTACGATATGTAATTGTTTGAAAGCTCTTATTCAAAAAATGAAACAAATAAAGAAAAGAATACATTAAAAGCATCGATTGCAGATGACTTTATCAACATCGGTTCCCAGTCTACTTCCATTAAACTCAAATAAAAATTACTCAAGTTGTTTTTCTATCTTAAAACTACTTTTTTGGTTTGGTTGTCATCAAGTCAAGATAAATTACACAATTATCCGTTAACAGTGAACCTATAACATCTAAAGAAAATATTTCGCCATCAACATTGGTGAATAAATTGTTAATGCATGATTCTCGTTGGTAAATCTACACAGTAACTACCTTAAGTTAAATGTACCACATAAGTCAATCAAACACATGTACGTTAATTAGAATTGTTTAAAAAGTTAATGTTCAAATCACCAAAAATCATGAGAGAATAATTAATGGTGTCTAAATAGCTTAATACTTCTTCCAGTTTATTTTAAAAAATATTTATATCACCATTATGTACCTATATTTTTAGTTCAATATGTTGAATTCTTTCAACAATACTAGCTTACTTACTTAACGAGCAATATCCAACGAATTAAGGCTTCATGACCAGTGCCAGATTTTTTTTGTAATTACAAAAGGAAGTGATAAAAGGAAATTATAATTCTACTATAGAAGCAACTATCACCTTGCTGAGTTAGTTAGTTAGTAGTTCCTACAGTAAGTTTCTTTCATCAACAATTATTGTAATCTTTAAGAAATTTGCATCGAAATTTAAAAAAAAAACACCGATAATAAGTAATGAAAAGCACATGTACTACACATACATACATATTTATATATAGGCTCTCTAGTATATGTTTATTATGTAATGTGACGAAAATATATTTATTTCATAGTAACATATGCTAACAACATTTAAATTTGTATTTATAAAACGTACGTAAGATATAACAGAACAAAAATGTATGTACATACATGTTTTTGGTTAAAAATTTATCCAACGTTAATTGGACATTGTCTTTGGTTTGTTTTTCCTGGTAAATAGCTCGATAAGAGGCTGTATCTCTTTCAACTCCTCTTCGTACTTGTGAATGTCGCTCTTCGTTGGAATCATTCTCTTCTATAATACTCAAAAATTTTTCCAGGTTTTTGCAGATTTTCTAACGTCAATTTCAGGCCTATGGGAACATCATGAACATTATTTTCTCTATTTATCGTGTTCGTATTTTGAATTTCAATCAATTCATCATTAGTCAATGGCTCGGAGTGTGAAGCTCTAAACTATAAATATGACCGATATTTATAGTTTGCGCTTGAGGTTGTGTCGATGCTTGAGCAGGCGATTTGGACGTAAATGTAATTAGAAATCTGTCAAAATCGAGTGGTCAAGTATCGATACAACCCCAGGCACGGACTATAAATATGACCCTTAGGTTATCAACATCTTCATTGCTTACATCTAAATCTGCTTTGTACGTAAGTTGGACAATTTCAGTTGTGACACTTTCAGAAGTCTCTTCAAAATCTTCAGGATTAGTTATTTGAGCTGGACCATGATCGTGTGATCCACAACTTTAGAGAGCACTCCATTTCTTCTATCACCCTATTTCGTCGTTTTGATGCGACACGTTTAGACGTTTAGACGTTTAGACGACACACTAACAGCCCTTGCTCTTAACAATACTACAAATTGTTGATCAACTTAAGCCGTATGAATGTCCGATAGATGCTAAACATTCTTCTCTCTGTTTTTAGTTAATATTCGTGTGACCTGTCTGGAGTTCAATTACTCAATATAACCGCCGTTGGCCTCAATTACCATCTCTATCCTTGTCCTGAAGAGCCCGCACGCCCTCTGTAACACAGCGCTGTCCATATTGGCGAATGCTGCTTCGATAGCGGTGCGTAGAGACGCGACATTAGGGTGCCGCGACTTTTTGGTAACCCGTTCAACAACGCTCCAAACATAGTAGTCGAGAGGGTTCAAATCCGGGCTATTCGGGGGCCAAAACTCTTTGGACCAGAACATGTCCGCGTTGGCTGATAGCCAGTTTTGGACTAAATGGCTTTTGTGAGCCGGTGCACCGTCGAAATACATATTCCGTCCTCGCGGCCACAATTACCATCCACGGTGCCACAACATCCTTTAAAACGTTGCCACCACTGACGCCAATTTCCGTCCAATTTTGTCCAGGGTCCTCCGAAATCAGTTTTAAGCCCTTTCCACGACTGCCGGAGTTTGTGACACCCGTTCCCTCGAATGGGAACTCCTCGCCGGGTTAGCGGAACCTTCGTCGGACTTCTCCGAAGCATTGTATTTCGCTACAACATCATAAACAGTCGAACTCGGGTACCAGAAGAATCGAATGATCTCGGTTGCTGAACGCCCAGCGCGAAGGCTTTCAATAATCGCGGCTTTTCGATTGTACTCCGCACTTGTACGTAGCATCTCGGCTATTTTGAGATTATGACTGTTTACTAAACGCCCATGGCGTTCAAGAACCTCAATCGCTACCTCTGACGGAACTACGATATGGCGGGAAATTCAAATTAAAATTTGTCCGGATTTAACTGCCGCACCCTGTACTGCCATTTTAGTTTCAAATGTACAAAGTTTATGAGATCTAAGCTTCTTACAACTTGTACTAGGAACATTATCATCCCTTCGCTTTTCACTCTTTTTTGTATGCACCAACTTGCATTAGGTATAATTTACTAACTAATGACCGTTAAATCGTAACTTGTTCTAATTGTGATAAATATACATACAGACAGGTTATAGTATTTATATTTACAGAATTCTATTCGAATTCCAGTATATGTATTGCAGAATATAATAATGATAATGTTGCTGATAATCAGGATGACATTTCTCATTTTACCAAATGTACGAAAGTTTGAATTCATTGTATGAAAGCTGGCTTCGAGAAGTCGTAATTGTTAATGTACGAATCTATGAATTGTACGAATGTTGAGTGTTAAAGGATTAATAGTTTGAATAAAGATTCTTATTTGTAGAATATATTTTCTTGCGTATCCAAATAATTATATCTTGCTTTGAGTAATCCTTTTTCTGTGTGTGAGAAAAGGGGACAGCATATTTGTTTGGTACACTATGTGTGATTCTCATTTTTCATCTTTAGTAGTTTTGTGGACGTTATGCATATACACTCACCAGCAAAATAATCGATCCACTCAAAAAATTGATGAAGTTTGTTCGTTAATAAGTTTGTTATTTTAAATTCCATTTGATTCATTTTTTTTGCATATTGTAGGTAAATTTAAATGTAATCTATCCCATCTTTGGAATTTTAAGAAAATTTGGCGTACATCATTTTGTACAGGGTGACACAAAGTCTGCTTTTTTAAATCAACTTTAAAACCACATATGGATTGTTAAAGTTGCTCCACCTTGTATTTTCTTATTTTGTTAACAAGACACATCATTTCTTTACAATTTCTTTTTTTATTTATTACAATAGCTTAATTTTTGTAAAAGATACAGGGGTTTAAGAAAAATCTTACATTTTTACATTTTTCCTATGGTACTAACAATAAGTTTACGAATTTAACTTAACACCGAATTTAATGAAAAGGAATTGAAAAGAAAATGAGAAACATAAAAGACTTAATACGAAGTGTTTCCTCCGCTTGCACGGATAACAGCTGCAATTCGTCTTGGCATGCTCTCAATTAAGTTTTGAATGTAAGCCTGGTTGATTTGATTCCATTCTTCAGTTAGAACGTCACTAAGCTGTTGTAAATTTGCAGGCGTTGGTACACGAGATCGTATTTTCCTCACAAGTGCATCCCAAACATGCTCAATTGGGTTTAGGTCCGGGCTTAGAGCAGGCCAATTAACTACTGAGATTTCAATCTCGGCTAAATACTCGCGTACAATTCTGGCAACATGCGGTCGGGCATTATCATGCATCAGCATGAAATCATCTCCGATGAACGGTGCATAAGGAACAATATGTGGCTCTAAAACTTCTCTTATGTATCTATCGGCTGTCATGGCTCCCCCGATAATTATAACCAAGTCCGTCCGAGCTTCAAAATGTATGCCACCCCACACCATTATCGAACCGCCTCCATAACTTACTCTAGGAAAAAATGGTTTTGAAAGAAACGTTCACCAGTTCTCCTGTAAATTCTTTCACGTCCATCTGGTGTTCTAAGACAAATCTGGGCTCATCCGTGGATAGGATGTTGCTCCATTCTTCATTGCCCCAATTTACATGTTCCCTAGCAAATCTAAGGCGTTCAACTCGATGGTGTCTCAATAACTCTGGACCAGTTGCAGGTCTCCTAGAACGCAGTCCAATATCAAACAGCCACCTTCTTATTGTTCTATCACTTACTTGAACTTGACTTACGTCCTCTAATCTGTTTTTCATTTGCACAGAAGTAACTTTTCTGTCCCTCAAAACATTTAATGTTACAAAGCGATTATCTCGCTCACTAGTAGATTTCTTTCCGACCACAATGATTTCTTCTTGTGTATACACCAAATTCATTAAACCGTTTAACAACTCTTTGAACTTTACATCTTGAAACTCCCAACACTTTGGCCACATAATACTGTGACCTACCATCCTGAATCAAAGCAACAGCTCTCGCTGCGTCGGTTACAGAAAGATCCATATTTTAAATTACTATTCTACAAGAAACACGTTCAAAAACGTAATTGACAAGATTGAGATTTCACAACTGACAATATTTCAATAGCCCTCTATGCAAAAACGATAAATTCTTTATTGTTAACCAGGAAAAATGTAAAAATTAAGATTTTTCTTAAACCCTTGTATCTTTTACAAAAATTAAGCTATTGTAATAAATAAAAAAAGAAATTGTAAATAAATGATGTGTCTTGTTAACAAAATAAGAAAATACAAGGTGGAGTAACTTTGACAATCCATATGTGGTTTTAACGTTGATTTAAAAAAACAGACTTTCCAAAGATGTAATAGATTACATTTAAATTTACCTACAATATGCAAAAAAATGAATCAAATCGAATTTAAAATAACAAACTTATTAACGAATAAACTATACATATACGAGGGAGCGTTTTTATATTCGCGGAATGGGGGATAAGGGGTGGAAATAAAAAAACCAAATTCTTTTCTTTTTCAATATATTCACCTGTAAGACGGATACATTTTTCACATCTTTCAATTAATTTATTTATACCCTCATAAAATAATGATTTCTCTTTATCTGCAAAATTCGCCGAAACTGTCTCCTTGACTTCATCATCGGCAGTAAATTTTTTACCCCGCAGCTCTTTTTTCATTTTCGGAAACAGGTAATAATCACTCGGGGCCAGGTCTGGGCTGTAGGGTGGGTGATTCACAATTTCGAAGCCCACCTAATGCAGGGCAGCTAACGCAACGCGACTCTTGTGGACGGGCGCGTTGTCGTGCAAAAGCAGCACACCTTTCGTCAATTTTCCCCGTCTTTTCTCTTTAATGGCTTCTTTTAGTCGCTCTAATATTGAAGCGTAATATTCTCCGGTTATAGAAACACCTTTATCTTTATAATCAATCAACAATATTCCTTCCGAGTCCCAAAATACCGTTGACCATGAGTTTCCCAGCTTATTGTGACACTTTAAATTTCTTGGGAGGTGCTGTGCCCTTTTTATGCCACTGCATGGAGTCCTGTTTGGACTCAGGTTCATAATGATGAACCCAAGTTTCGTCTCCAGTAACAATTCGACTCAATACATCATCCTTGTCTTCATTACAAAGGTCCAAAAATGCACGCGAACACTCTACGCGCTGATTTTTTTGCGGGGGCGTGAGCATTCTCGGCACCCATCTTGCGCTGACCTTAGACATGCCGAGATGATCGTGTAGAATTTTAAAAATTGTTGTATCGGATACTCCAACCATTTCAACTTTTACAATTTTTCAACTTTTTGGATAAGTGCTGGCGTGGTCAACTCACGCTCCTGCCCGGCCTCGGGTCGTCTTCAAGGGATTCCCTTCCTTGTTTAAATAAACTATGCCACTTGTACACCATGGTTTTTCCTGGACAAGAGTCGCCGTAAACCAATGACATCTCATTCATTATGGTCGCGACTAATTTTCCTTGCCTGGTAAGGAACTTTATAACGGCAAAGACTAATTGTCTAATAACAATAAAACTTCGTATTTATACTAATTATGAGTCGCTGCACAGGCCACGCCCCCAATGCGCCTAATCACCCCCCTACAACCCGCTCATTCCGCGAATATAAAAACGCTCCCTCGTACATGCATAAAATAATATGGTTAGGATATCTATTTAGTTTTGTATTTGAACTCATAATTGTAAAAGACAAAATCTAAAACAAATAAAACACTATCTATTCTATTACTTCAAGAACAATTCACCGTGTATCGCTTTTTTTTTACCGCAACCCCATCGGAAGTGTATCTAGCGTAGGTAGGCAGGGACCTCTCTCGTTTAGCGACCGGCTACCGGCAGGTGTAGTTACATACGACCCACCAACCCACACGTGCAACATGTGTGTGCGCGTATATCTGTGTGTGTGCGGAGGGGACTCCCCCTAACACCGATGTTATTGATTGCCCATCCACATCAACAGCTAAAAATAGATTTTGTATATTTAACTCTCGCGATCCCACCGCCGCCTTCCACTCCCGATGGCCGACCATTCTCTAAAATCCTCCTTAAATTAGACGTCGATGTTATATCGTTGAATGTTACGCAACATCTTCTTCATTTCTCTCTCTCTATATATATATATAGGTATACATATATATTTATATATATATAAGAGGGCATCCGATTCTATTGATTTCCGCCTTTACAGCTTGTAAACGGAGTTAATTCTTAAGTCTTTTTGCGCCTACACATACCTACCTACACTTCATCACGCAATATGATCCGGTATTGAATTGAATTGAAAATATTAATTTCGTTTTATTGAAATCGATTCATTTTATTCGCACACCCTGTATAGTATATAGCATCGCTGATGTGCGTAAGACCTGATTCACCCTGGCCTGAAAACACACAAAGAACGTCGGTATGAGGTGATTAATACCGATCACAAATCAGTAGTACGAACGTATAATCAAAACGTATAGAATCCGAAAATAAACAAGCCCGAAATATGAACACCCACTCGGTTTCCCCGTTTCCATACCCGATCGAGTATTAAGTTATTTCCATCGCCGTATAATATCGTGCCGAATTCTGGATAGCGGCATATTTGTAGTACAATATCGGCGATGAATATCGAGCACCATCAACAACAATCAAACACCCAGCCAGAAAGTTATTTTACACGTCAGAACAGAACACAATGGAATAACTATATACATATATATATACATATAACAGAGTACACATATATATGTAGGTACATACACATACAACAGTTTCTAGCAGGGTGTCGCACGGGTATCTCGTAGATTTTCACGTGACAAATGTCTCACGTTCGTAGACGGTAGCGCCTCGCCGGCTGCGGCGGAATCTCGATCCTGTTCCAACCACCTAAGGTGACACGTGACGTCCCGGCGCCTTCGTAACGTCGCAACACCGCCGTAGAGCGTCTCGACGTGTAACTACGAAATCATGTCAATACGTGACAGGGCTAAAGGTGGTGAGATAATTCCCCGGATTCTTCGCGATGCTGTGCGTAATTATGGTTTAGGGTAGTCTCTAATAGCTGTCACTCCTCACTAATGAGATAATAAAAAAAAAGGAGGAAGAAATAATAGATATAATTACTGAAGATAACATAATGATGAAATAAATTTGAATCTGGTCCATCCACTTAGTAAAGATTAATAAAAAAAATTATTATAGGAATATAAACAAAAACTGATCAGGTGGTCCAGATCATGATCCACAGTTCTTGAAATCGCACTGATATGGCCCTCAAACCAAACAGACTAAATCGGTTTTGGTACTGTAAGTATTCGGTTGATGATGAGAGCCCATGCAGAGTTTTTTTTAATTCTCCTCCATCTTGAGTTCATACCAATTAGCTTTCCGGGGTTTCGACCTGTTTGATTATTTCCCCTGGTACCCATCTTCTAGTACCTTGTTGTATCACTATTGGTTGTTTAGATAATGACGGTAAGGGCTACCGACCAATATTGTAGTAAGAGCGTGACTTCTTTCGATTATCGTATAGTATGTCGATATGGTGTTCTGTATTGAAATGCGATTTGAGAGCATTCCGAGAACATGGCAATTTCGTTCTGAATTTTCTTCCCATTAACATTTCGGCAGGTGATGGAAGTGTTTGTTTAGGAGAGCTATTGTACTCCATGGTGACTAAGTGTGGATGTTTTCCTTGGCTTTTAAATAACATACCTTTCAACGTTCCAATATGTCTTTCTATTAATCCATTATAAATTGACTGTAGGTGGGACTTGATGTTATATCTAGTTCTTGCAGAAATCTCTTAAAATTTTTCGAATCTCCATTGTCTACCGATGGAAGTCCGTGACTTTTGAATATACTTATTAGAGCTTCTGTTGTTGATGAAGCATCTTTCTTTGCCATTTTAATTAATTCCACAAACTTAGAGTGATAGTCACATGCAATCAAATAATGTTCATTACCAATTTGAAAGAAATCTACTCCTATCTTCTCCCACGGAAGTTCTGGAATCTCGTGGTGAATTATAGGTTGTTTGCTGTTTGATCGAGAGTATTTCAAGCATATTAAGCAAGATGACACTAAATTGGTTAATTGTTCATTTATGCCTGGCCAAAATACCGTTTCCTGCGCCTTCCTTTGACATGTTGTGACACCTTGATGAGTGGAGTGTAGTTTTGTAATTATATCTAATCTGTGCTCTTTAGGAATTAAAAGTCGGTTTCCTTTAAATAAAAATCCATCTAATTCAAATATTTCGTCTTTATATGCGTGGTAAGCCTTTACTTCACGTTTTACTCCTGAAATATTATTAGGCCAACCATTCCGATTTTCTCAAAATGAGCTCAATTATGAGCCTTTAAATTAATAATACTGTAATAATTCTGAAAGTGTGTCCAACATAGAACATAAAAAAATAATCAAAACAACGATGCTTCGCAAAATATTAATTCTAATCCAAAAGACAGACAGCACAGAACACAAAGCACAGAAATTACTGGACCAAACCCTCCAAATAATCAACTCACTCACCCACAAAACTGACTGTAAACGGTTAAACAAACTCAATCTCCTTAAACAGAAGAGAAAGACTGTGCCTTCTAGAGCGAAAATCACATTCTTGGAAGTTCTTACAACACTCACTGCAACGAAATAAAAAGTCGTTACAAACGAAGAAGAAGGTTATACGTGGGAGATCTGAAATATGCGATCAATAATGCAAAGATTACACCACAATGATCACATGCGTATCATTTATCAAATGTATAACCTTTTTTATGATAACTATCAAAGGTGGAGCCAAATACTGACAGGAGAAAGTTAAAGGAGGTTAACGAGAACAAGAATCAAGATCAGGACGTCAGGCTGACCATTGACTAACCGTTGATCATCAAAATTCGTGATGTCGCCAGGTGTGGATGCCCCACACTATTGTCATATCGAAAGAATGTGTCGATCATGTATGAACACTTACATGTGAAAGAACTACCCGTGTGTTTGCTAACTGAGGACCAGAAACAAATTTGTGGAACCAATTCTACTTGAGCCCTTTTAAGCACAATTACACTGAATTTGTGCATCAATTTGTAACTGCTGGCAAAACTTGGGTACATAATTACATACCAGAAACAAAAATTCAACTAAGATAATGGGTAGAAGCCGGTTGGACTGCACAGAAGGGAACAAAGGTAGTTCCATCAGCTAACAAGGTCTTGGCCAAATAATTATAGGAGAATACCACGTAACAGTATTGGATCTACTGAATGAACCATTAAAGAAAACATGACCGAATTTCGCTAACAAGAAGTGTTGTACCAACACAAAAATGAATCAGCTCACTCATCGGCTCCTGTAAAGGTATAATTAGTTGTATTACCATTCGAAATTATGCTTCATGCATCTTGCCTGCCCAGACTTAGTTCCGTTGGACGTTTACTTCTTTCTGAATATGAAAAATTGGTACGCTGGACAAGATTTTATCAAATGATGAACTGATTAACATGATATTAACTGTAATATAATTTGTAATTGCGAGTCAGAGTTGATGGTATTTCTGAAATCAGCACATTTATTGTCAAATACTAAAATAATTGAGCTAATGGAAAAGTCATCTAAAAACCCTGTCGCTTTCCCCATCTCTAATGGAGCTCTGGATAATGTGTCTGGAATATATAGTTCTTTACCAGGCGTATATTGCGTATTTCATTAATCTAATCACTAAAAGTTGTAATCTTGGAGATAAAGAATCTAAGGGCTTCCTTATTAGTCCTAATAATGGTTTATGGGCCGTTATGGCTACGAAGTATCTTCCATATAAATAATAATGGAATTTTTCACATCCTAGTACTATCCCTAGTAGTTCTTTTGTAATTTGGTCGTAATTTCTCTGAGAAGCATTTAATGACATTGACCAATATGCCACAGGATGACCTTCTTGGCTTATGTGACCTCCTAAACAAAACTGACTAGCGTCTGTTGCTAATGTGATTGGTAAATTCGGATTGTAATAGCTCAAAACTGGAGTCTCACTGATCAAATTCTTGAGCTTCCTAAATGCTCGTTCTTGAGGACTGTTATCGTCCCAAGTCCGCAGTGATTGCTTTTTTAAAAGTAAACGTAAAGGTGCTGTTTCCTCTGCTATGTTACTGAGGTAATTTATCATACCTAGAAATGTCTGCAACTCTTTTACATTCGCTGGTCTTTTCATTTTTTGAATAAAATTGCTTCCATTCTTTCGTCCAATGTATGTATTCCCTCGTTGGATATAGTATGACCTAGAAACTTAACACTATTCTTGGCCAATTGGAGCTTGTCTAGTTTGAATTTTACGTTTGCTTTTCTTGCTTTATCCAGCAAGATGATTAATCTCCGATTGTGTTCTTCTAGTGAATTTCCAAAAATCAAAATAACGTCCATAAACGCTAATGTGCCATTTAAATCACAAATTAAATCATTTATACACTTTTGGAATATTTCCGGAGCAACGGTTAGTCCGTACGGTAGACGATTGAACATATAGCGCCCAAAAAATCGTGATGACAGTGCTCTTCCTACCTGGGTCATCACCGTCTCAAATGTAGGGGAGACCGGTATCAATTGTAACAATATTCGGTTTTAATTTGTCCCATAACAGTAATTACTAAATTATAGAAACAAAAATAGGCAACCATAACTTGAAGGTTGTAGAATAACATGTCGTAGTTAGAATTAATATAAATCAATTAGCTGTGGCTCAAAACAAATTATGTATTATTAAAACAAGTTGTTACTATCGACACCATCTTGGTGTCAATAGTAACTCTTGAAGTGTCAATTGTAACAGGCGTATAAAATCAATGTAAACAGACGAAAATAAAAGCTGTGTCAGTGGAATGCGTTGTTAGAGTAATTATATCAATGTGACATTGTGACATAACTCTTATTTTATTCTATATAGGTTCATGTATAACAAAAATGTTTATTTATTTTAACACAAAACACATTTCATCTAGCTATAGATTAAGTAAGTGAAATAATATAATATGACACTAAATTAGTTCGACTCCGATGACTCACAGTTACAACAAACAAATAATGGATTATTCTTAGCGCAAGAAGAATGAGCCCAGTTTTTACATTGTCGACATTGCAACCAGTCTTCTTTGCTGACGGAGTAAACACCACAGCATATCAAACACAAAGTTTCATCTTCAAATGACTCTTTTGATGTTTCCTCGATAATTTTTCGCTTTTTGACGCATTTCCTTTGTTTGTTATTGGATTTATTAGCCATTACAAGGGTTTTCTTGACGGAAGTCACTTTTCTCTTATTGTATCGTTTTTCGATTAGTGTCCGTTCCGGTGTATCAGTTATAATAGCTGTTTTTCCCTTTTGTCTGGGTTTAGTGTTTTTTTGTTTGCTAAAGTCGGCTTTTGGGAAAGGCCGAACTTGCTCTGGAGTATAATAGGTTTTCGTAGGAGCTGCTGGAAGAAGAGTTTCTGTATTAAGAGGTCCAGGTGGTGTTGAAGGAGTTGCTGACGTGCTAGGTTGAGGGTGGTTTACAGTTTCTCCTGGTAAATTGATCCCAATCGGGTTATCAGTTACATTACTAGGTGCAAATTCATCTTCAGTGAAGATATTTATGTTTAACGGCCATATTCTTGAGCACCTAAAACCACTATTGATATTCTTGGGAGTTATAGCTAGAGGTAGAGCGTCTCTTACTAATGCTGGTATATGATAAATAGTCATTCTTTTGCCCGGGTTCATCTTCATCCACTGATCATATTCATTATTAAAAAATTTTTTAAAAGGCCCATAAACTCCACGATCAAGCGGCTGAAGCTTATGGGACGTGTGAGGGGGGAATGTAAGTAATATGATGTAATTTTCTTTGCAAAAATCTATGACTGGAATAGATAGATGCGACCTGTGGTTATCAAGAGTAACAAGAATCCTGTTAGTTGGACCTGGCTTTGTGAAATTTGCGAAATGTTTCATAAAAATTAAGAAGTCTTCTTCTTGCATCCAACCACTCTTGTTACCAGATCCAATGCATCCTGGTGGGCCATCTCTGACGAAGTATTCACGGTATCTTTTTAAAGGAAATATGAACATACATAGGTGGTACACTGTTTCCTAGTGCATTCACAGCTACACATAGAGTAATCAAAATGCCTCTTTCTTGTGAAGTTATTGCACCCACCTGTTTCACACCTTTTGCAGCTATAATTTTATTGGGTTTTTGTACCGTTGCGCACCCGGTTTCGTCTATATTATATATATTGTTTGGTCCAAAATTATATCTGCTTAAGGCATCAGTCAGGTTGTCAAAAAATATTTACCTCATTAAAATTCATACATCTTGCTAAGCTGGTTGATTCAGGGGTGCGTATTGATAGCTGTGGATTACGCCTTAAAAATGCAGTAAGCCAATCCTCACTTGCCATTTCCGTCTTTGCCCAGCCCTTCGGAATTTTGCGCCCATTTTTATTCGCAAACTGATATGCAAGCTTACGTAAGTCTTTCGGTGCCAGTCCAAAATAAAGTTTAGAACAACTTCTGCAGTAATTGCACAATTGCTGCTCTTGCGCGGAAGTGAAAATTTTGTTATGTGGACGGTACCCAATCTGTGGGTTTTCTTAATTTTTTTTTGCGATAATAAATCGTCTCAGAGAAACATGGCAAATCACGTATTGCCTCGCCGTAGTTCTCACCTTCGCTTTTTCATTGATAACGGCATTAGCAGCCTGCTCATATAACTCTTGAGGAATTTCACCCCTATTCGTCTTCTTTTCCCTCGGTTTTACCATTTTTCACATTATAACAATGAAAAAGAGAATATCATATCTATATGATTCTGACTGGTGTCAATCGTAACATGTTACAATTGACACCTGTGAATATGTTACAATCGACACCTCTGGTTGCGAAAACATTATGCCGTTAATCTACTCGACTTAATCTTAAAATTTGAAACTCAAATTACTATGAATATAAGCTCCAGAACATACTGATTTTAGTGTGATAATTAGTTTCAACCTCAGAGCAACCGTTAATTAGCTGTCAGTACTTAACTCATATGCAAATTACTTACATTTTACTCCAAAAGTCACATCAACACGTGCCACAAACACAATAAATATTGCTGACAAATCGAAACTATCTCATCCTGTGTAGGCTCTGGTAAGATATTTCGTCGTGATCAAAATTTTTGCTTTCGTCAATAGATGGCAGAATATACATAAAAGTTACAATTGACACCTGTTACAATTGATACCGGTCTCCCCTACGGCAACTCTAATCTTTGCATCACAATAAATTTATTGAGTGGTCTTGGATCGATGCACAGACGTACTGTTCCATCTTTCTTCTCTGTAACAACCATCGCATTAAGCCATTCAGTAGCTTCTTCCACCTTTGACACTATTTTTTCCTTTTCTAATTTTATTAACGCTTCCTTCACCGTTTTGTGAACCGCTACATCTAAGATATAGACGGAATAGCCCCTTCTTTCAACTTAATCGTACACGGTTTTCCAAAACAACCCACTCCTTCAAATACGTCTTTAAAATCGTTTAATATATTAGAGGCTGTTTCATATCTCTTTTTATCTGATTCAACAGTACTATATATCCCTCCACGCATGCCTTTAAACCCAAAATTGGCTCACAATTATCCTTTAAAATATAAAAATCAAATATTTTCTCTAAATTCTTGTGTTTTAATGTAACTTCGCTTACTCCCATGATATTTAACTTTTGCTTGTTGTAAACTAGCAAGGATTTATTATTCAGACGCATCTTTGACTTTATAGCTAACTTGTCATATACATATTTCGGCAGAATGTTTGTTTCACTGCCTGTATCAAGCTTAAAATTAACACCAACCTGTATCTTCTCCATCCATTCTCTGACACCATTTTCTGTTATATTACAAACAGAGTATGCCTTATTTGCTTCTGTTATCGAACCAACATTGTTATATTATTTATTCTGATTTTTTTTTAGACCGATATGGCTAAAAGAAGATTGTACGGGCGTTGGTCTGAAAGCGAACTTTTAACGGCTGTTCAAGCTGATAAAAAAGGGAACTTCGGTTTCCAAAGCAACTATTAAAAGACACGCTGACGGAAAAAAATGCAGATGCGAATGAAAAGACTTGATAGACTACCTACATTTTCTATCGAAATGGAGAAAGTTCTTGCTGAACACTATTAACACAATTAACTATTAAGGAAATGCGAAATTTGCTTTTGATATCACTAAAAAATACTCATTGTCACACACTTTCAACAAAGACAAGAAAGCTGCCGGGAAGATTTGGTTTTATGCGTTTATGTAACGTAATTTGCACCATCAGATATTTTACAGCCTAAACCAAGTACTGAGACTGAGCCAATATCGATTTCATCAAGTGATAGTGAAGGCGATGCCACTGTTTTTGATGTATGTCAAACTAGAACAATCGAAAATTTTGAGAACGTTCTCCGTGAAGTGTCGCCGCCTCCAAAACTGAATCCACTACCAGGACAATCATCTTCTCGAGTTAGGGGAACTGCCCAGAAAGCTACATTAATAACAAGCAAGGAAAATCTTTTAAAACTGCAGCAAAACAAGCAAAAACAATCAAACTTTGGAACAAAAATACAAAAGATGCAAACCAAGACAGCATGGTTTTGTTTTATGTGTGAGGAGGAAAACGAAGCAGACATGATCTGGTGAAGAAATTTTGTCACATTTGGTTGCACACAATATTGCATTAACTGTATATAATGGTCCAACTAGGGCAACCGGTGGTTCAACGTGGAAGACTGATTGCCTTGATTGGACCAACAACACAAATTTTTTAATGTATTTTTTGCATTCTAAATTATATTTTCAATATTAATAAGTATATATATCAATATTAATAAGTATACTAAAGGCTGTATAAACATAACACCCTGTATAAACGAAGGCAATTTTAAGCTATCGCCCCCTTTAAGAATGAAAGGAGTTTCGTTTTCAAAAAGTTTTTTTTTTACCTATCTAGAGGTATCGAGATACCGACCGAAACCGCACTATTGAAACACCCTGTATATCGATCCCTTTGTCTAGAATAGAACATTATTTATTCTTTCTATTTACTTTTAATTACCCGATACATTATAAAATGACGTCATTACGGAATAACAACAATACAGACTTAATGACATTTTTATTACTTCCGGTTGACGTCACATTGACGTCACAATAACATTTCTACGACCTAAGGTCGACAAACCCGCGCATGACGCTGAATAGCGGTTCAGTTGACCGCCGACAACTGTAGAGGTAACATCTATAGAGACGGTTGTGTTATTTTACATCGGACGAATTGAATTCTTGTAGTTTTACTGAAATTTTGGGAATCGTTTCTCGTAAAATTACGAATGGAAGTTATCGAAAGTTAGGTCGTATTGTCCTTTCTCTGTCGATACAAGGACGAAGGTGGTTAACTTTCGAATCGCATTATTACTGGAGATGATGGCTGCGGTGTAATAGTAGGAACTACCTAACATGAACGCTAGTTCGATCTCAAATTTTGCTTTGATGTAATGAGGTGTACGTTAGTGCGAGTTGTCCCTCTACAGCTCTTGTGTTCGTCAGATTCTCTCTCTTTGTGTTGACACTCGGATTCTGTCCGGGTGGGTGCTCTAATGGCATAGTTCCGCTGACGCCACATACCCTCGTGAGGGTCTATCAATCAATTAGAGAGGTTTGACGTCCGTGAGAGTCTCAAAAGGGACAGTCTCAACCTAATGTATATCACGTTTGTATTAATTAATGGCTGTAGAATGCCAAAAAAAAGCGTTCATATTAGAACTGTTCTTATTGTTGATGGTTTGGTAGGTCGGTTGATATCGAAGGTTTGGGAATTGCGTTGAATGATGGTCCACGTCTTGAGATAAGTGTTAAGTTTCTTAAGGAGAGCTTTGTCTTACTGTTGATGGTTTGGTAGGTCGGTTCATATCGAAGGTTTGGGAATTGCGTTGAATGATGGTCCACGTCTTGAGATAAGTTTAAGTTTCTTAAGGAGAGCTTTCTCTTACTGTTGATGGTTTGGTAGGTCAGTTCATATCGAAGGTTTGGGAATTGCGTTGAATGATGGTCCACGTCTTGGATAAGTGTTAAGTTACTTAAGGATATCTTTATCTTACTGTTGATTGTTTGGTAGATCGGTTCATATCGAAGGTTTGGGTATTGCGTTAAAGGAAGGAACAGCCTAATATGAACGCTTGTTCGTACTCAAATTTTGCTTTGATGCAACGAGGTATACTTTAATGCGAGTTGTCCCTTTACAGCTCTTTTGTTCGTCAGATTCTCTGTCTTTGTGTTGACACTCGGATTCTGTCCGGGTGGGTGCTCTAATGGCATAGTTCCGCTGACGCCACATACCCTCGTGAGGGTCTATCAATCGATTAGAGACGTTTGACGTCCGTCAGAGTCTCAAAAGGGGACAGTCTCAATCTAATGTATATCCCGTTTGTATTAATTAATGGCTGTAGAATGCCAAAAAAGAAGCGTTCATATTAGAACAGTTCTTATTGTTGATGGTTTGGTAGGTCGGTTCATATCGAAGGTTTGGGAAATGCGTTGAATGTTGGTCCACGTCTTGGGATAAGTGTTAAGTTACTTGAGGAGGTCTTTGTCTTACTGTTGATGGTTTGGTAAGTCGTTTCGTGTTAACTACTGGTCGGGATGGTATGTTTGCTCTAATCTACATAGAGGTGGTTTGGATTATTGTGGTATTAATCGTTTGTTGTATATCTACCATGCGAGCAACAAAGATTGAAGCGTGCTGGTTCTATACTTGTTTCTAATTTTATCAAAACTATCTTCTAATTAGACCTTTACCCATAATGCCTTTGAATTTGCTGTCAAGTAGTGTATTAGTCTTGTCATCTTGTCAGTTTAAATTTTCCTGCTCGATATTTTGTGTTTGTAACTCCTTTAACTTTGTTGTAATAAGAAACTCGTTTTTTTTTAAACGTTGTTTACATTTTGCTCATTCACTGGTAAGTAAAATAATTCGTGAAATAATTTTGTTGCAATAGTTGTTAAAATGTTTAGGAATCGACCATTCAATGTTTACGATTGAGGAGAACACCTTCCTTTTGGAAGCATACTTTCGTGGAGGATTTCGCAGGGAAGATGGTACCTGGGAATATTCACTACAAATGTGTTATGATGACTACATCTTACAGTTCCCAAATGAACATATAGAATTTGGTCAAACTTTTCGACAACACATTCGTCGCATTGTGCAACGTTTCAGACAGACAGGTAGTGTTTGTAAAGGAAAATCCTCTGGCAGAAATACAGTTCTGAATAATGAAACTGTGGAAGACCTTCGAGTCAGAATGCTGAGAAGTCCAAAGAAACCTGTACGACAGCTGTCACAGCAAACAGGTATTTCATATTAATCAGTATTTAGCACATGTAACTAAGTATGTTTTGGTTTAGGGGTATCTTATGGTTCCTGTCGGAAGGCACTAAAAAAGTCCTGCATATGCGTCCATATAAGGTTTCAGTTGTGCAAGAGTTGTTACCAGTTGATTATGAAAGACGTGTATATTATTGCCACTGGTTCAACCAACACTTAAATAACAATGAGATGCTGAACATCACGTTTTTCAGTGATGAAGCGTGGTTCCACCTTAGCGGTTTTGTTAATTCACAGAATTATCGCATATGGTCCACTGAAAATCCCCACGAAGTCAGAGAAACTGAACTGCATCCGGTAAAGGTTGGAATTTGGGTCGCCATGTCACGTAGAAGAATTATTGGTCCAATATTCTTCAACGACAATATAAATGCACACAATTATCGACAACAGATCTTAGAACCATTTTTAAACCAATTGCATCCTGACGAACTACACAATGGAACAACAGGATGGTGCCACAGCTCATACAGCAAATGAAACAATAAGGTTTCTCGAAGAATTTTATGATAACCGATTAGTAAGCAGGAATCTGTGGCCCTCTCGGTCACCTGATCTTACACCTTTGGATTTCTTTTTGTTCGGATACTTAAAAAATAAGATATACAAAAATCCTCTACATACTATTGAAGAACTGCAGCAAGCCATTACTGATGCAATTCGAACAATATCTCCAGAAGTATTAATTAAAGTCTCCGACAATATGAAGAGAAGGGTTAATACATGCCTGGAAAGAAATGGTGAACATTTTCAACACCTTTTATGATAACTAAATATCTTGTTAAAGTTTAAGTTAAGTTTAATAAATGAATTATTTTCCTCATAATTTATTGCTTGTCTAAATAACTTGTAAGTTGATTTTACATTAGCTGAATAGCTATACACGTTTTTATATGACAATGAGAGGTTATGTTAATTATTCCTACGCCTATGTATACTTCGTTTCACTATATTAGATGACCTTGGCACGCTTCAATCTTTGTTGCTCGCACTGTACTATCGCCTTGCAAACGAGCAGATATTTTGGCCGCATACTGTGATTTGTCCGCGATGACAGCTACGTTTGTTTCATCTGCTTTCTTGCTGCAGATGCTTCGGTAGATGGATCTCTACAGAAGATTCGAGCTTGCGACAAATTGCAAATGCATCTTAATTTTAAATTATTTTGTTAGATGTAATAGTAGAATCTATCGATTTTAACTTTATTGCAATGAAGTTTCATTTTCAATAACATAGTTTCTTCAGACAAATCGATAGATTCTACTAGTTTTTTTCCAATTTAGCAATAGGATCTATCAGGTTTATTAGGTTGCCTTCTTTCCGGGTAACTATTAAAATACGTTTCACATTCAGCTTCAGCATTATTATTATTGTGAATAAAGCATTGCAACATATCATACTTTTCGTAATTTTTATAAGCCATCGCAAACTTATAATTTTAAGGTGAAGCAACAATCAAATAATCAACTTAAACTATTGATACTATTTATAAACCTACTGACAGATTCATGTATGTTGAATGACACACGCCTACTAACAAAAAGCAATGAAATGATGAAAATCAATGGAAAATGTTAATTTTTTGCTATAATACAGTGAAAACGAACGAATAGATCCCACATGATATATATCATTGAAATGGCCAAAAAATCCTCTTTTAATGATATCATAGCCAACTATATGTTCCATATAAAAAAATAAAACTTTATGTCCTTCCTCGAATTTCGAAAATTTTTTCAAAAATTCTCTAACGCCATTGCATTCTAATCAAAAAAGTGCCTGAAGAATGTAAAAGTCATTTTTGTCAATTTACATAAATAGCCGAGATATCATGATAAAACGAAAATGGGAAAAAATCGAATTTTCATGGATAACTCGAAATCGAAAGCCGATAGACAAATTTGGTTTTCACCATCATCCTCTTCTCGAAAAAAACAGATCGAGGATGCGTGGTTCGTTTTTTGATACCTCTTATAGTTACCGAGATCCCCTATTAAAACATCGAAGTTTGCCCGCCCTGTACATACATACGTTAACATACATGCGGTATATACCGTCAGATACAAAAAATACTCATATCACGTGTTATATTCCCAACGCCGATGCTTTTAAAACGCAAATATAACAGCTGCGTCTCGTCACTTTACATTAGCCGTTTCGATTGTCTCACACGACGGTGATGACATGGACATGATAGATTAGGTATTTCCGGATTAAAATTCGATTGACGGATATTCGATTCTAAACAATTGCTATTCAAACGCCGACTGCGAAGCGCAAAAAAAAGAAGAAAATAGAAATAAATTTAGTAAAAAACCGTGAAGGTCGTCAATTACATTAATTGCTCCCGTCAAAGTTAATTAATTATCCCGTCCCCTTGTCTAGCGTCTCGGAAAAGAAGACAATGGAAATTGAAGAGAAACTTTGCGTTATTACATTTGCATTCAATTTAATTAAGTGCGCTGCCCCATCCCCACCCTCCAACCCCCCCGCTTTCGATATTTTATAGATAATTTCGTCCTTTCGCATCCTTCGATGTTTATCGCGTGGAATTTATTCGCTTTATTAAATGAAAAATTCCATCGTACCGTTTACGCAAGTAAGAGAGAGTATTTTCGAAATTATCCCTATATAACGCTATTAAGGATGCATCTTTAGCTCCCGTATATTCACTTAATGAAAACTCATTACTTCCGTTTACCAACTGTTTAATTTTAACTCGGCGCTGAAACGGTTTCCTTTTATTTTTTCTTTCTTTAAAGAATAAATTACTTTTACTAGGTACACAGGTACGAACTAAAAATGAAATGTTTAATAATCATTTACGAGAATTAACTTTGTATGAACTTGTATGGATGTATACGCATTTTTTTACAACCTCATACTACAAGTTAGTTCTACTCCTTGTAGATATTACGCCTACATTAATTTACCGATATTTCCCAGGATTGCCTCGCCTAGCGGGCAAAGAGTAGGCGCTGCCGCCGCCGCTGTTTGACGTTGTGTTGCAATTACGCCGTGCCCTTTTTCTCTTTGAACCGGGGGGAAAGGATGGGGTGAGACTGGGAGAGTCGTACGCTCGAACGCGATTAAAGAAAAATATAAACGGGGGGACGGCGTCTCAAGTTCGAGATTAAACTTGATGGTTAATAGTTTTTGTTTCGAACCGTCGTTGCCGTTTGCACGTTTGTTTAGGAAGGCGTTTCGTAGGTGCCACAAATTGATAATTATCGTGAATCAGTACCCATCGCTGATTGTTATTAATTATCAATTAATTAAATTGAAATTATACAGTTGGAGAATTTTTAATCCAGCACAATTAACACTTAGCGTTACTCGAAAGTTCGCTCGTTACCTCCAACCACACCACCTAAAGAGTACATTTTATTTTACTTTCTATTTTACTAAACTAAACTACACTATTTTTGCCTTTACATAAATACAGTATGCAGCAAAACAAATTTTTTGTCAGTAATTTTGTTGGACACTTTTTTGTTGACTCAGTAGTTGTGCCATCTGCACATAATATAACATAAACCATATTATAGATATGCACACACAATATAATTTTTTTAATATCTAATCATACCATATCTTCGGTTAGTCTTCCTCTTGTTCCAGTTGATCCATATCATCCCCCCGTTATGTATTTCCTGTGTCTTCTCAAGGTTGTTCTGCTTTTCCTTCCAACAACAACCCAGATATAACTTTAGCAAAGCTAATTTTACTCAGCTCTACCAGAATTTAGTCAATGCTGAATGGACATATTTGGAACAAATTACTGATGTTAATGCTGCACTGAATATTTTTCTGTTCCTTCCAAATCAAAATATCCCTGATGTCCCACGATGAGATTGCATGCAGTACCAATGCTAACCAGATTGCTACTGATGTGTGTATGGTGAATGATATTTGTTTGACATTGAATATCAAAGATGCAACTTTTAAAGTGTCTAGACTTGGCAAGTTCGATGCAACCCTTCCCAAGCATCGCAGACCAATTAAAGTCAGCTTTTCTTCTGAGTCGTCTGTTCATACGATCCTTCGCAACATTTCCAAATTAAAATGATGGCTTCATGGCTCAGTTACTGATTCTGAATTGGTACCTTGTTCATATGGTGTGGTGATATCTGAATTTCGAATAGAAGTGATTGACACTACATCCATTTGTTCGTTGCTTTCGTTAATTGATCTTATTATGCACTGACAATGTCTATATCAATATGATCACGACAATAAATATTATCTATCTATCTATTTGTAAGTGTAAATTCTATTTAATTTCGTTTTACTTAGTTGCTGTATATACAGGGTGTCTGCAAAAGGTCTTTACACGCACCTACCACATATACGAGGGAGCGTTTTTTATTCGCGGAATGGGGGATAAGGGGGAAATAAAAAAACCAAATTATTTTTCTTTTTCAATATATTCACCTGCAAGACGGATACATTTTTCACATCTTTCAATTAATTTATTTATACCGTCATAAAAAAATGATTTCTCTTTATCTGCAAAATACGCCGAAACTGCCTCCTTGACTTCATCATCGGCAGTAAATTTTTTACCCCGCAGCTCTTTTTTCATTTTCGGAATCAGGTAATAATCACTCGGGGCCAGGTCTGGGCTGTAGGGTGGGTGATTCACAATTTCGAAGCCCACCTAATGCAGGGCAGCTAACGCAACGCGGCTCTTGTGGACGGGCGCGTTGTCGTGCAAAAGCAGCACACCTTTCGTCAATTTTCCCCGCCTTTTCTCTTTAATGGCTTCTTTTAGTCGCTCTAATATTGAAGCGTAATATTCTCCGGTTATAGAAACACCTTTATCTTTATAATCAATCAACAACATTCCTTCCGAATCCCAAAATACCGTTGCCATGAGTTTCCGAGCTGATTGTGACACTTTAAATTTCTTGGGAGGTGCTGTGCCCTTTTTATGCCACTGCATGGTGTCTTGTTTGGACTCAGGTTCATAATGATGAACCCAAATTTCGTCTGCAGTAACAATTCGACTCAATACACCATCCTTGTCTTCATTACAGAGGTCCAAAAATGCACGCGAACACTCTACGCGCTGTTGTTTTTGCGGCGGCGTGAGCATTGTCAGCACCCATCTTGCGCTGACCTTAGACATGCCGAGATGATCGTGTAGGATTTTAAAAATTGTTGTATCGGATACTCCAACCATTTCTGCGAGTTGTTTCTTCTTTAGTCGAGCATCTTCGAGTACAATTTTTTCAACTTTTTGGATAAGTGCTGGCGTGGTCACCTCAATGCTCCTGCCGGGCCTCGGGTCGTCTTCAAGGGATTCCCTTCCTTGTTTAAATAAACTATGCCACTTGTACCCCATGGTTTTTCCTGGACAAGAGTCGCCGTAAACCAATAACATCTCATTCATTATGGTCGCGACTGATTTTCCTTGCCTGATAAGGAACTTTATAACGGCACGATATTCGATTTTTTCCATATTTCACTTTTCACTCCTGATTATGTTACTTGGTTGAAGATAGCTCAAAGACTAACTGTCTAATAACAATGAAACTTCGTATTAATACTAATTATGAGTCGCTGCACAGGCCACGCCCCCAATGCGCCTAATCACCCCCCTACAACCCGCTCATTCCGCGAATATAAAACGCTCCCTCGTACCTTAGACCAAAATAAGCCGATTTAAGTAAACTTATCTTAGTCCAAAGTCGTTTACTTTGAGCGCTATGCGGCCTTGAAAATTTTGAAATCGTTTTTTTATTATAAATTCAAAACAGCTTATGCGATTTTGATAAGATATGGCACGGTCAGTTAGCATTGTTGATCAAATGTTTTGAGAAAATTTCAAGAAAATACGAATACCGGAAGTGAATGAAACACGCATGGCCATTACGAAAATTAATATAATTGTTTTGCTGTCTGTAGTAGAGACACGAAATAATTTTTATTCGATACAGTATTCAGAAACGATCAAATGATATCTCTTGCAAAATTTTCCTATTTTTATTAGTTTTCGAGAAAAACGAGAAAAAGAGCTTATGGTTGTGCGTTCGAAAACAACATAAGGTAATGCAGTCGCCTATGATTTCTATCATAAACAAATGAATTTTACATGGCTAAATCTACTCTTCGATTAAAGTAAAAGGGTTTCGGATATTCTGTTATTTTACACAAAAATTATTTAAAAAATTAAATAACTGAAACATGAAACATGAAAATGTTCTCCATTTACACGCATGCAAAGATTTATGCGACGAAGGAAATTAAACTGTACTCTTTGCAAAATTTCTCCATCACCTCTAAGGACATTTATTGCATGTTGAATGCGTTGCCATAGTTGCGCTTCATTAGCCATAGATGTCTTGTAGACGACGGACTTAAGATGTCCCAAAAAAAAAAAAATTAGCTGGAATCAAGTCTGGAAAACGTAGTGGCCCATTTACAAGAGCGTCATTACCTCTACCTATCCATTTGTTTGGGAATACATGATTTAGATAGTTTCGAATATCCGCTGAAAAATGTGGTGGAGCTCCATCGTGCATGTACAACATATTTCTCCGAAGTTGTAGAGGTAAATCGTTTAACAAATCTGGCAGTGTATTTTGTAAAAATTGAAAATAGATGTTTCCCGTTAATCATTGTGGAACAATAACAAGCCAATTATTCCAATCCACACATTAAGTTTAAATTTTTCAACTGGGTAAACGTGTTCGTTATGGAAATTAGTTACCTCTGTTCTTTAATTACTGCATGAACCTTTACATACTCCTAGTTCCCTACCTAATAGTCTAGTACTTATTTCTGGATCTTCTTCAACACGTTCTAAAATTTCTTCTTCAACTTCGGGAACCCTTATAAAACGCTGCCTTGCATAATCAGCGGTTGTAGGAGAAAAGCGACTGGTCTCCCGAAGACGTCGCTCAACGGCAGCAAACGTTAGATGACTTGGTATTCGACGATTTGAAAACCTTTCAGAGTACACCCTAATATATCTATTTTGGGACCTTCATGTACTTATCTTTCAATTCCTGAAATATTTCCACTTGTAGGTCAATAAAACAACAATTAATTAAATACCAATTTATTCCAGAACATATAATATTATGTTTTCGTTAATAAAACTTTTTAAGTGAAAGAAATTGACATTTAATATGTGTCAAAATATTAGTATTTTGACACATATGAAGAAGTCTTTAACGAAAACATAATATTATATGTTCTGGAATAAATTGGTATTTAATTAATTGTTGTTTTATTGACCTACAAAGTGGAAATATTTCAGGAATTGAAAAGATAGGTACACCCTAACACATTCTCGAGTATTTCCTGGAAAAATATCCAAAAAAATCCAAATACCAATAGCATATTGGTATATTCTGCATTCGTGTGTGGTAAGGCCATGATAAATCACAAAAAATTAAGCTTTCTAAATTATTATTAGAGCACTTAACCACTTTTGAACACTTATGACAATTCTGATATTTTAGATTTGACACTATTATTATTTAACCATGCAAAATTCATTTGTTTATGATAGAAATCATAGGCGACTGCATTACCTTATGCTTTTTTCCGAACGCACGACCATAAGCTCTTTTTTCGTTTTTCTCGAAAACGAGTAAAATAGGAAAATTTTACAAGAGACATAATTTGATTATTTTTGAATACACTATCGAATAAAAATTATTTCGTGTCTCTACTACAGACAGCAAAAAATTATGTTAATTTTCATAATGGCCATGCGTGTTTCATTCACTTCTGGTATTAGTATTTTCTTGAAATTTTCTCAAAACATTCGTCCTATAATACTAACTGACTTAGTCTCTTCGAACTTGTCTCCTGTTCCTTTGGTTTTCCCTGAAAACCACCCCTTTCCCCTCTAGATCCTTATCGCCTCCGCCTCCCCTCCCCCCCCGCATTACCTATATCTCTTACATTTCCGTCATCAGTAGGTGACAACACTGCGTTTCCCACGAATAATAGTAATCGATATGATATTCGAAGAGCTGATTTGGTCAAATTATATTCTGATCTTCGTAATACTGACTGGTCATTTCTGGAAAACCACACCGACGTCAATTCTGCTCTTGATGAGTTATGTGCTTATTTTCACCAAGTTCTAGATACTTCTGTACCAGTAAAACATACCTGTTCGGGACCTCGTTATCCTGTGTGGTTCTTTAAAACCATTATTTCAAACCTAAAACTAAATAATTATTATCGACAGAAATGGAGAACTACCAAAAGCTCGTACTTCTATCGCGAAAGTTGAAACTTCAGTTAGAGCTAATCCGAAAGAGGTCTTTCAGTTTATTCACACTAGAAATGGCACCACACGCATACCTAATGTTTTATTTGACGATGATGTGCGTATTGATACACCTCAGGAAATAGTTAACGCCTTTGCCTCCAAATTTTCCTCAATACACATTGACAGTAAAAATTTTGCACATAAATTAACCATTGAAAAGGTACAACGTCGTTTTTTATAATACCTATCCTATAAAATTAATGCCAATTATCCGGATCGCAATATGAATCTTAATAATTTTTTTTCCCGAAATCAATTACTTATAAAAGAAAGAGTGCCGAATTGAAACTTGCAGCTTTTATTGCAGAGCATTGCTCTTTAAATTCAGAAGATCATCTTCGTTTACTTTTAAAGACTTTACACAATTAGTCTCAGGTATTAACATATATTATGCTACACAGAAAAAGATGCACAGCTTCAATAAAAAACGTCATAAGTATCACCATGCTTACTTGAAAATTTAATTAATGATATCGGTAACAACATTTTTTTCTTTAATAATAGATGAGTCGATTGCAATTGACGACAAAAAACTACTGTGCATAATGACTAAATATTACAACCCATCAAAAAATAGGATCCACACTACGTTTTATAAATGATTAGAAATCTAAATATCCAAAAACTTATAGGAATAGGTGTAGACGGTGCAAACGTCATGGTTGGTGAACATCATTCTTTTTCATTTATATTAAAACAAACGAATCTTGACTTAATTACAATAAAGTTTGTTTGTCACTCTCTCTCCATTTGTCAGCAGAAAATGCTACAAAAGAATTACCAAACATTTAGATTTTTTGGTCAGAGGGTCACATAACTGGTTTGCACATAGTACTATAAGAGGCAAATAAAATATAAATTACTTTGTGAAACACTTGTAGGAAAACAGCCATTAAAAATAAAAAAAACTTTCGTGTACTAGGTGGCTTGTAAGACATGATGCCATAATAAAGATTATTGAGCAATAGGATGCTTTAAAATTTGGTGTTTCTAAAAACAAATCTTCAAGGAATTATGGATATAAATAAAGCATTTCAAGTTTAAAATGCTGATCCATTGAAATTGTTAGAGGAAACTAATCTTGCATTGCATTGCATACTAATCGCAACTAAAAAACCACTGACATTCCTATCATATGCATTTTTGCATTTTAAAGGCTGTATAAACGAAGGCAATTTTAAGCTATCGCACCCTTTAAGAATGAAAGGAGTTTCGTTTTTAAAAAGGTTTTTTTTATCTATCTACAGGTATCGAGATACCGACCGACACCGCACTATTGAAACACCCTGTATATCGATCCCTTTCTCTAGAATAGAACATTATTTATTCTTTCTATTTACTTTTAATTACCCGATACGTTATAAAATGACGTCATTACGGAATAACAACAATACAGACTTAATGACATTCTTATTACTTCCGGTTGACGTCACATTGACGTCACAATAACATTTCTACGACCTAAGGTCGATAAAGCCGCGCATGACGTTGAATAGCGGTTCAGTTGACCGTCGACAACGGTAGAGGTAACATCTATAGAGACGGTTATGTTATTTTACATCGGACGAATTGAATTCTAGTAATTTTACTGAAATTTTGGGAATCGTTTCTCGTAAAATTACGAATGGAAGTTACGGAAAGATAGGTTGTGTTGTCCTTTCTCCGTCGATACAAGGAAGAAGGTGGTTAATTTTCGAATCGCATTATTACTGTGATGTAACAGTAGGAACAACCTAATATGAACGCTTGTTCGAACTCAAATTTTGCTTTGATGCAACGAGGAGTACGTTAGTGCGAGTTGTCCCTCTACAGCTCTTTTGTTCGTCAGATTCTCTCTCTGTGTGCTGACACTCGGATTCTGTCCGGGTGGGTGCTCTAATGGCATAGTTCCGCTGACACCAGATACCCTCGTGAGGGTCTATCAATCGATTAGAGAAGTTTGACGTCCGTGAGGGTCTCAAAAGAGACAGTCTCAATCTAATGTATATCCCGTTTGTATTAATTAATGCGTGTAGAATGCCAAAAAAAAGCGTTCATATTAGAACTGTTCTTATTTTTGATGGTTTGGTAGGTCGGTTCATATCGAAGATTTGGGAATTGCGTTGAATGTTGGTCCACGTTTTGAAATAAGTGTTAAGTTACTTAAGGAAGTCTTTGTCTTACTGTTAATGGTTTGGTAGGTCGGTTCATATCGAAGGTTTGGGTATTGCGTTGAATGTTGGTTCACGTCTTGATATAAGTGTTAAGTTACTCAAGGAGATATTTGTCTTATTGTTTATGGTTTGGGTATTGCGTTGAATGTTGGTTCACGTCTTGGGATAAGTGTTAAGTTACTTAAGGAGATCTTTGTCTTACTGTTGATGGTTTGGTAGGTCGGTTGATATCGAAGGTTTGGGAATTGCATTGAATGTTGGTTCACGTCTTGGGATAAGTATTAAGTTACTTGAGGAGATCTTTGGCTTAGTGTTGATAGTTTGGTAGGTCGGTTGATATCGAAGGTTTGGGTATTGCGTTGAATGTTGGTCCACGTCTTGAGATAAGTGTTAAGTTACTTAAGAAGATCTTTGTCTTACTGTTGATGGTTTGGTAAGTTGTTTCGTGTTGGCTACTGACCAGAATGGTATGTTTGCTCTAATCTGCATAGAGGTGGTTTGGATTGTTGTGGTATTAATCGTTTTTTGTGTATCTACTACCGTCTTGCAAACGACCGGATATTTTGGTCGCATACTATGATTTGTCCGGGATGACAGCTACTTATGTTGCGTCTGCGTTCTTGCTGTTGATGCTGCGGTAGATGCATCTCGACAGAGGATTCGAGCTTGCGACAAATTGTCAGCATCCTATGCAAATACGTCTTAATTTTAAATTATTTTGTTAGATGTAATAGTAGAATCTATCGACTTTAACTTTATTGCAAAGAAGTTTCATGTTTAATAACATGGTTTCTCCAGACAAATCGATAGATTCTACTAGTTTTTTTCTTCCAATTTAGCAATAGGATCTACCTGATATGAACGCTAGTTCAAACTCAAATTTTGTTTCGATGCAACGAGATATACTTTAGTGCGAGTTGTACCTCTACACCTCTTGTATTCGTCAGGATTCTGTCCGGGTGGGTGCTCTAATGGCATAGTTCCGCTGACGCCACATACCCTCGTGAGGGTCTATCAACCGATTAGAGAGGTTTGACGTCCGTGAGAGTCTCAAAAGGGTCAGTCTCAATCTAATTTATATCCCGTTTGGATTAATTAATGGCTGTAGAATGCCAAAAAAGAGCGTTCATATTGGAACTGTTCCGATTGTTGATGGTTTTGTAGGTGATATTTTATAGGAGCTATTATACAAATTTTAGAATTGTATGTATGATCTGCATTTAAATACAGATTTTTTCAAGATTTTCGTAGTATTTTTTTCGTAAAGATAAAACAGATTACGGTTAAAACGAACATGAGGTCTCTCATCGTAATATTTGTTATGATAACCTTCAATCTGTAGCTCTGCCATTTTTTAACTATTATTTTATTGTGATTGATATCTATCGCCGTTGCGCTACCTGGTTTTGACTTGATGAGGTGATTTTGACCGATATTATTTATAAATATGAACGTTTATTTTTATCCCTTTAAAACTTCATTTCACTAAATCAATACCGAATTCGACCCCTACTAATATTAAGAAAACTTTTCCTTTCGAACTCGTTTAAATTCAAACTCCTAAATCGTCGAAACCGACCTAAATATAGAAAGGACAACTTCGAGAGAGAAAAAGAGATAAAAAGAACATACCTTAGAATCGGTCTTCCTGTAGGCGTCGTGTATCTTCCAGACTAATTCGGGTCCGGCACTGGCGATCTGTTTTCCAATTTCAAAATGATGGGCTATCGGATTCGTCTCGAGGGGACTCTGGGCAGTCCCCCCGCTCTTGAATTTGGAAAACATCGCTGTTGCGGGCATTGAGATTTTCATTAGCACCTCCACCGTACTACACTATCACATCAAATATACGACGGGGGGAAAAGAGATTTTGTCGCGTTTATATGTAGTATTGTGCGTGGTTTCTTATTATTGCCAAGATTTCTTCCGTTTATTGTTGAGAATATGGCCGTGATATGTAAGTAGATTTAATATATTAAAGGTTATTGCGTTCGCTGGGAGATGATGTCCGTTTCCTGCAATCAAAAAAAGATAAAATTGCGGTTACTAAGTCTCCTTTAGCTCGTAGCTATCGTGCATGCAATACTAGATGGTAAAGTTTCTAAATTACATCGCGGTTAACCGCACTATTTGAACTATTAATATGGCTTTCTATGTATGTATGCTCAGTTGCTCTGTCTTAGCGGCCTCTCGAGGTAGAACGCTAGATTAAACCACCCCCGGGTTTAACCGAGAATATACATTAAATACGCGATGATCCCATTCTAATTTCTAGTTTATACACTTATAAGTGCTTATAAATTTAATGCCAATCTGCATAAAGCAACGCGGGAAAAAAAGCAACTGCAATTTGACTCGAATCGTTTGAATTACGTTGATGCAACACGTAAACAATTGTTTGTTTGTACTCGTATATTGTATTTGCTCGCAAACCGCGATGCTGACACTCTATCTAACGCATCATCGATGTCACAACGTATATCTGAACTTCAATCGCTTTGTCGCAGCTATTACGCCTCGATGGGAATTTCGTAGTGTCGTTTATTATACATAAATACGACGACGACACAGTGCAATGTATTGCTAGGCTAAATATTGGCTCTCTCTTCAATGTATCTCGATTATAGATTAAAAAAAAACAATTCCCAATCAATTGCATTGACTGCAATCCCTTTAAAATTGATTCATCTTATCTTATTTAAGAGTTACTACAACCCTTAAAACTGTAAAAAAATTGGTATTTTTATCAATGTGACAGCTGTCAAATGTTAAGTAATAATAACAATTATAATTATTTAAGAAGGCAGATATTTAAAAAAAACCGTTGAAGTAGTGTGTCAAAAAGGAAATATTTTGTTTGACGTTGTTTTTTACTCAATAAAATATTAGTGGATTGAAAAGTCCAACGTATAACAGGTTATGAGCCCATTAGGCATCGTGTAATAATAAAAAGTAATATCGTAAAATGACATAAGCAATGGACGATTTAACATTACGTCAGCTACGGAAATGTATGAAAAATTTAGTAAATTATTTAGAAAGAACACTGAAGAACAAAAACGCAGTTTACTAAGAGATTTTTTCAAATATTTCTGAATATATTAGCTAAATAGAGAATTTAGTTTATCAACTGAAGAATTTGAAACAACCTCTCGAAGAAGACATGGTGATTTCAAAAATATTATCTACGCTGCCTGAGAAATACAATTTTTTTACAACAGCTTGGGATTCGGCTCCTACCGAGGACAAGACGTTAATATCAGGATTATTAAATGAGAAATTAAGAAACAAAGATCAAGAAAAAGAAAATTCAGTAGCATTTAAATCGTCTGAAATGATTTGCTATCGATGTAAAAATAAAGGTCATATGCGTATCAATTGTCCTATAACAAGGATAATAAAACTGAAGGAAAGTGTTTTAAATGTGGAAATAAAGGACATTACGCAAGAGCATGTAGAAAAGGAAGTGAACCGAATGTTTTTCAATGTAACATATGCAAGAAAAATAATCATGCTGCTTTTAGGAAAACAAAACGAGAAGGGCAAAGTAGTAAGAATAGAATTGCATTTTTCTGCCGAAAAGGAGGAAACTAGTTCATCTAAAAGAAATGGAAACTTTTGTAGTTGATTCTGGAGCATCGTCACGTATGTCAAATACAATAGCAACATTTATGTCATTAGAATAGATCGAAACAAACATATCTGTTGCGAAAAAGAATGAAGATCTGAAAGGACAGTTGAGTGGACTGAATACATTCTTAAAAATGTTATTTATGTACCGGAACTTAGTAAAAACCTAATATCCGTGCATGCAATATCTGAAAACGAAGGTGAAGTAATTTTTACAAAAGACAGGGTGAGAATACTGAAAGATGATAAGAAAGCACAAATTAACAAGCAAGCAGAATCGATGTTAGCAGAAAATAAATTTAAAAAAGCTTAACAGGACTAAAGAACAAACCGATGCAAAAAAGGGTAAGAAGAATAAGAAGAAGATAGATGATAATGATGAAATGGAATATTCAGGTGTTAAAAATGAATCCTCTGATGTGAAAGCAGAATCAACTGTTCCGGAAGAAGAAGAGGTGAAATTGGTAGTCGAAACGAAAGCGGATGTGAAAGTTGAAGATAAAGACATGGATAGGGAAGGCGATGACGATGAAGGTGAAAAGGAAAGTAAAAAGAAGGAGAAAAAGGAAAAGCTGAAGAAAAACATGCAATAGATGCCAAGAGAGGTCCGAATAAGAAAACTATTGCTGCGATGCAAGAAGCATTGAAAAAATTAAAGGAGGAGGAGAAACGTTTGAAAAAGGAAGAGGAAGAAAGAATACTCCGAAAAGAAGAAGCGGAGAAAGCCGGATTGGAACGAATAAGATTAAAACAAGAGAAAAGGAAAAGAAAAAGAAGGAAACAGAAAGCTGATCGTGCTAGGGCTCAGGCTATGATTGATAATTTGCAAGCTCAGGGCTTAGAACTTCCCGATATAGGAGTTCGAAAGCCTAGATTAGGTGCTAGAGTTAAACCCAATAAGAAAGCAGTTGTAAATGGTTGATTTTTTGTATAATTTTTAAATATTAGATTCGCTTAGAATTGTCATTAGGGGATGCTGTTAAATAATAATGACAATTATAATATTATTTAGAAGGTAGATATTTAAAAAACAGTTGAAGTAGTGTGTCAAAAAGAAAATATTTTGTTAGACGTTTTTTGCCCAATAAAATATTAGTTGATTGAAGAGTCTCTTGTGTATCTAAAATACGAGGGCGGATCAATAAATACCCGTGGTAGGAAAGAAGACGGAAGTTTCTCACAATTTTTTTTAATTTTTTCAACGTAATCACCTTTTAGTACAATACACTTTTCCCAACGTTTCTGCCATATCTTTAACCCCTCCAAAAAATACGATTTGTCAAACTCTGCAAAATACGCTTCTGTCTCGACGATAACCTCCTCGTTTGAGCTGAATCTTTTTCCCCCGAGCCACGTTTTCATGTTGGGGAACAGAAAGAAGTCGCAGGGAGCCAAGTCAGCCGAGTACGGTGGGTGCGGCAACACTTGGTAGTGCAGTTCATGCAACTTTGCCGCGACAATTCTGGATGAATGTGCTGGGGCATTATCGTGGTGAAACAACACTTTTTTTTATATCGAATCGGTCCAATAATTCACTGTAATACTGTCCCGTGACCGTTCTTCCTTTCTGCAAAAAGTCCATGAGGATTATTCCTTTGGAATCCCAAAAAATCGTGGCCATGACCTTTCCAGCCGATGGGACCGTCTTTGCCTTCTTCGGAGCTGATTCACCCCGAAAAATCTATTGTTTCGACTGGCGCTTGGACTCTGGCGTATAATAATGGATCCAGGTTTCATCGACGGTGACGACTCAACGCAAAAACTCCTGCGAATTTCTCTTAAAGAGGTCCAAACATATTGGCTCTTTTTCCATTTAATCGAGAAACACGAAACACGTGTAATACAAATGGCTGCCAAATAAAGACTAACGTATGAATCAGTCTGAAATTTATTATGGTGTTGTCTGACAGATGGCAGTACACGACGGTAATGCCAACTTTCCTCAGCAGCGCCACCTATCTTCAAACACGGGTACTTACTGATCTTCCCTCCTAAAAGTAAAACCCAACGTCTAACAAAATGTACGTCACCTGTTACATGAAAATGCTATTTCTGTAATTTGAAACAAATGGCCATTGTTACAATTTGACAGCTGTCAAGACTGTTGTTGACAGTTGCACTTGTTGTTGTATCCGTTAAAACAGTAAGATAATACACCGTTTTTTATACCGAGTAAGTACCGAAAGTATTGAAGCTGTCAAAAATAGTAATGTTTTTACAATTATCAAGCTCTCCTAAACGTTCTGGCAGTTTTATCCGTTAAAACCGCATCAAACAACTGTTCCTGCCGCTTAGGAACTGTCAGTTGTGCTTTGACGGCTACGCCTGACAAACTATAATGCAAATCTCGACAAATCGGTTTTTGGAAACTGTGTTTCGAAAAATCAGACAGTTACAAACTTTAAAACCGCGAAAGGCAATTGTTTTTACAATTCTATAGCTGGTTGAAGTATCTTGACATAAGTACGAGTACAGTTATACAAGTTTAGTCGCTGTCAAAAATATTCTAACTGTTGAAACTAGGGAAAAATGACAGTTATCGGGCTGTCAAAAACGTCTCGACAGTTATATCCGTAAAAACCGCTATAAAAATCTGCTTTCTTTACAGATTGGTAAGTGCGTGTGAAGTATTTTAACTGTTACACCTGACAGTATGACAGTTTTTAAAAAAATTTTGACAGTTGCCAGTATTAAAATTAAATCTAACAATAATTTGACAGTCATACAAGAACTCTCAGAAATGCATTAAAAAGCTATACTCGCTCAAAACTAGCTGAGCTACTTTTGACCTGATTTTCAGTTGGTTTTGAAAGTAGCTCACCCGGTTGATGAGTTGAGTCATCGCGTGGCCGTATATGTACAGGGTGTCCGGGAAAAATGTAGGAAATATCTTGGATGCAGATAGAACATGAACAAATAAGATGACAAGTTCATATAAAATTTAGCATGCAGGTAGGTTATTACAATGGTATTGTTATAATCTATTTCTTACAAGAAACAGCATATTATGTATTACAGCTGTAAAGAGAAATGTTTTGATAAGTTTATAGAAGAGTGATTTTATTCATTCGAAGCAAAAGATGAACAAGACAATTTACGAGCTTCGGTGGCTCAGCGGAACGGACGCTGATCCACGGCGGTAGAGGTACGTTGTTCAAATCCTGATGAGGGGTACTATGGCTTTTTTCTTTCGTTTTTTTATTTTTTATTAATGATTGAAAAGAATAATATATAAAATAAAGAAGTTTTCATTTCAACGGCAAGGAAACACAAGAAATAATAATTAAAACACGAGGAATCATTAAATGCGTAAAAGATTTTCCATTTTTTTAAATTTCCGATTGAAAACACGCTAGCTCACAGAGCTAATGGCTTCTTATTGGGTTCAATATATAACACAAGTAGTATAATAATTAATAACATCTCTCAACGTGTAGTATGTATCAAGAGGCATTATTGAGTGTTCCACATTTTTTTTTATTTCTCTCCAGCGCGTCTTTAAGGGGGTCATTTTTTTTTTCTCCGCTCTCCAATGTACAGGGGAAATTAAAATATTTTAGGGAACGATTTTTTGGTCTATTTTAAAAACAAAACTTCATATGAACGTGTGACCTAAACGTCTGTCAAAGTACAAGACATTTTCTTGCAAGGCAGTATTGAAGTTTACGACATAAAGCAGTGGCATGCTCGAAGAGAAGAAAATTATAAACCAGAAAAGTCCAATTCATGTAAATATTGTGCTTTAAAAAGTAGTTCTAAAATACAAAATTGTCAAAAAGCGTTTTTAAATTTGCATACTGTGTCTGAAAAATGCATTCGAAGAGTCAAGGAACTTACTATACCAGGTCAAACTCGAAGAGACCTGCGTGGATAGAAGTCAAGTGCCAATGCACTATCAGAGGATGTAAAGCTGTGTATGAGAGGTCACGTGGAATCTTTTCCCACCAAATTGAGCCACTATTCCGGAAAAGAAGTGAAATATTTAGACAGTGAACATAAAAATAATGTTCGACGTGTTTACAGAAAAATATGTTGGCTTCTTCTGTGAAAATTTTAATTTGTCTTTTGGTCTACCTCAGATTGAGGTTTGTTCTACTTGTGAAGTTCTTAATAATAAAATTAAAGATAGAAATCTAAATGATACAGCTAAAAGAACAGCAGTTAATTGTTTTCAAAAGAGAGGCAGAAGATAAGGATAATAAAGAGGTGTTGACATTATGTTTCCATTTCATGCAAAATATGCAGCTACCTATTATACCAAGAAAACAGCTAACGAAATTTATTCCTTTCTATTGGATTATTTGAAAGAAACTCCTGCGAGTGTAAACGAACACCGACTATTTTCCGACTATTGATGGGGACAAAATAAAAATCATACATTGATCCGAATGGTAGACGATTCTCTAAAATTATACATTATTTTCCCGTAAGAGGTCATTCGTTTCTCCCTTGTGATAGAGACTTCGTCATAATAAAAAAAAACTTGGACTACTTATAAATAACAAAACTCATTATTACCAGTAGTAATTCAAAAAAAATTACGGTGAAAGAAGTTGACACAGTAGAAAACTGTACAAAGAAGTCTGTACATCACAAGAAACTCAGTCTAAAGATTGCAAATTTACACACAACTCCAGCCCTCTACAAAAAGTTCCAATAAAGCTCCATAAGATGGAACACATCAGAACGTGTGCTGCATTTGTACCAGAGGAGTACGATTAATACGATTTAATATTATTATGCTCAAGTACATGTTGTAACAATAATGAAAATGTTGAAGTATAATAAAGTTTAGTTCACTGTTTTCAGGTTAGCACAATTTAGTCCACTATTTTGAAGTTATTTTGTATGTTTTGCTTACTAAAGTAATAAAAATTCGATCAGTTTACCAGGTTTCTATTTCTCATTTTGCATAAAGTCACTTTTTGTCACTTTTTTATCTACCCAAAAAAAATTTTTTTAAGACGTTTGTTATAAACTAACATGATCAAATCACAGTTACAGATATGTACATCATGACTCGCGCCTTTTCGGCATAATGCCATGCAAATGCTTTTATAGTTTGACAGTCTGTAGAAAAATTAAAACTTAAGAAGCAGTTGTTTTTAGAGTTTTAAAGAAAAAAATTAAACACGTTTAAATTTTCGAAACTGACTCTTTTTATTAGACAAAATCTTTTGAGAGTTATATCCGTCGCAATCTTATAAAAGAAGAATTTTTACAAGTGATAACTCACAGTCGTCAGAAATGCTTTAAGAAGTGAAGAGTGATAGTTTTTAGAAAACGCAAAATGCATTTAAATGTTGAAACGGCTGTTTTTAGAATTTGATACCTGTTAGAAGTATTTTAACTGCTACAGCTGTCAGAAACAATAACAACAAAACATCTGACAAAAGTCTCTTTAACGTTTCACCTGCAATAGCTGTTTGTTCAGTAGCTATCAAAAAATATTTCGATATTTATATGCGTTAACATCATAAAAAATTAACAGTTTCGCGAATGGATGTACTAGACAGAAATGTTGTAAACATAGAAAACGTTCTATTTTCTGACGAATCAACGTTTATCTTAAACGATGTGAGGTAAATCGTCAAAACTGTCGTTATTGGGCAGACAACAACCCACGATAGATGAGGGAAGGCCACACTCAACATCCAGAAAAAGTAAATGTTTGAGCAGGCATAGTTGGTGAACCTATTTTCTTCCAAGAAAATCTCAATAGAATATTTAGAATTCTTACTGGAAGAACTAGTTCCGAATCTGGCTACTCTATTCCCTCATCCGCTTGAAGCTGAACAATTTCCGCTGAAGTAATTAGAAATGTTAAAAATGAGTTTCAATTCCGTTTAGGGTATTGTCAAGAAGTATATACATGGACAACATTTTGAACATTTATTGTCGAAGAGCTACGATTGAGGTGAGTCAGATTTTTTTATTTTTTGGATCGTTAAATATCTTTTTAATGACAAGGAATAAAAACTTCAAATTTGGTACGCATGTGCAATTTGATATAGCCTTTAAGAATAGTTATTAAAAAATTAGGGCTGCTATTTAAAAAATTGGCAATGACGTCATATCTCAAATTTGGGAAAAAGACCGTCTTCGCTTTACTTAATTTATTCCATATTAAGTGTTTTTCGGATAGTCAAGCGGCCCTAAAGACACTAGCAGCTTATCAGATAACCTCGAGGCTGGCTTGGGAGTGCCTGGAAAACCTAAGAACCCTGGCCAAACGCAAGAAGGTAACTTTGGTGTGGGTGCCGGGGCACAAGGGTGTACCAGGTAACGAAATAGCAAACAAGCTAGCAAGGAAAGGTTCTGCAACTAAATTCACCGGACCTGAACCGGGTCTGGCGATAACCAGAACTGCCATACGCGGAGCAGTGGCTGAGTGGATTGCAAAAACACACCAGGCACACTGGAGGAGCGTTGAAGGGCAGGTTCATAGCAAACGAATGATGAGGCAGCCATCACGGCAGTTGACGGCGGATGTGCTGGCTCTCAGCCGGTTACAGCTTAGAACAGTCACGAGCCTGTTAACGGGGCATGGCTGTCTAAGGAAATATCTACATAAGGTTGGCATCCTTAAGGACGAACCTATATGTAGACTATGCAATGAGGAGGAGGAGACAGCCTACCATGTCATATTCGAGTGCGTTGCGCTGGAACGACGCAGACTGCCACTGCTGGGACCAATTAACCAGCTGACAGATCTACCGGAAAAGGACCTACCACACAGGCTACTAAACCTAGTAAAAGGGGCTAACCTGTTTACATAAGGAAATTCACTTGGTACCGAATAATACAATAGGCCACAGGCCGCGGTGTTATAAGGGCACGCTACTAAGTAAAACCCGGTCGGTAACCAGGGACCAAAGCAAAGCAAATCAAATCAAGTGTTTTTCAACTACGATCTTGATGAGAATCTTTTTTATTATTAAAAAGCATATATTATGATGTGAATGATATTTTTTGACATTTAAATGTCAAATTTTATGCATTTTTGACGTTTAAATGTCTTGAAGCCGTGCTAAAAAAACAATTTTTACAATGTGACAGCTGTTAGAAGTATTTTAACAACATCTATAAGAAAGTAAGCCCTTCTATAGTTTGACAGTTTAACATCTTTCTACATACAGGGTGAGGCATTAGTGCGTCAAAGCCCAATATATCCCTTATTATTGAAGATATCAAAAAACTTTATGTACAAGAATCATAGATAGTCTTAAGCTACATACTTTAAAATTAATTTCATATATACAGGGTGTTCCATATCGCTAGGGTGAACCAAACATACATTTTCTTAAATGGAACATACTATATATTATCTCAAATTTGGATTAAGCCCATCTTCCTCGTTCTTTCAATATAAGGTTTCATTGAGTTATACCGAGTATTTCAGAAGTTATGGTCAATTTTGTGTGAAAATCGTTGCGTATTTAACATCCTGTGTATTCCATACGAAACAGCTTGAAATTATTTTTTTGCTGGAATAACTTTTTTATACTGTTACACTGTTATAACGAAGTGGTGTTTTCCCAATATTACGAAAACTGTGTACAGGGCGGTTCAAAACACAAATGCATTATTTTCTAATTTTTTTAAATGGAACACCCTGTATTTTATATTAAGAAAGGGAAGAATACTTGATATACTTTCATTTTCATTAACTATTCCCTATATCTAAAATGGTTAGTTTCTGAGATATTTAATGATTTTTAAAGAAATGTGAGCATTTTGGCAATAATTGGAATATAATACATTAGCCATGAAAATGTGACATTAGAAAAGTCTGAATCATATTGTTTATCAGTTAATCAACTAGTTTTATTTGTTAGTATAGTTTGTTACCTCTTTAAAATGAATTTTTCTGTTGAGGAATTGACAGATATGATATGGGTACTAGGAGAGTGCATGAAAAATTGTCTACTTGCTAAATTAATTTACCAGGAGAGATATCCTGTCCGACGACAACCTGAAACAATAACCCTGGAAAGGTTAATGGATCGCTTTACTCGGACAGCTTCTGTAATATATGAAAAACATGAAAGAGCAAAAACTGTTCTTACCGAGGAAAAAGAATTCAATGTGATTCTTGCAATTACGGACAATCCACCAGAGAAATCTCGCGGCAACAAGATATTAGTCAAAAGGCTGTCCGAAGAATACTCTGTAAAAATAAAGGTCATCCATATCGTATGCAATTGCATCGGGAGTTACTCGACGATGACTTGGCCCGTAGAGTTGCTTTTTGCGAATGGACTCAACAACAAATCCGCAACCAAAGAGATTTCTTTAATTTTGTTCTTTTTGGAGATGAAGCTACATTTCATAAAAATGGAAATGTAAATCGCCATAATTTTCATTATTATGCTACAAGTAATCCCTATTTTGTAGGAAATTATAGTCAAAATAGGTGGTCTTTCAATGTATGGGGTGGAATAATTGAAGACTACGTAATTGGACCACATTTTTTCACAGGCCGAGTGAATGGTCAGGTGTATTTAGACTTCTTAGAAAACCATTTACCATTATTGCTGGAAAATGTTCCCATCAATATTTGTCAAAATATGTGGTATTTACATGACGGGGCTCCGGTACATCACACTAGACCGATTCATAATTATTTAAATACACATTTTCCTGCAAGGTGGATAGGAAGAGGAGGACCAACTACATGGCCAGCCCGATCCCCAGAGCTAACTAAAATTGACTTTTTCAAGTGGGGTTATGTAAAAGACTTTGTGTATAAAACACCAGCAACTACGCAAGATGATATGAAGAATAGAATAACACAAGCGTTCCATAGCATTAATATAGAAATGTTAAGAAATGTAAGTCGATCATTCGAAAGACGGCTGCAATGTTGTATTGATGTTTTTGGAGGACATTTTGAGCATTTATTGTGAACCTTGTTGTATTTAAACTTTGGCTAAAATGCTAAAATATTAATTATCGGTATAAGTTTTTTATTTTGTAGTTAAAGATTATTTTAATTAATGATTCACATTGAATTCTTTTTCCTCGGTAAGAACAGTTTTTGCTCTTTCATGTTTTTCATATATTACAGAAGCTGTCCGAGTAAAGCGATCCATTAACCTTTCCAGGGTTATTGTTTCAGGTTGTCGTCGGACAGGATATCTCTCCTGGTAAATTAATTTAGCAAGTAGACAATTTTTCATGCACTCTCCTAGTACCCATATCATATCTGTCAATTCCTCAACAGAAAAATTCATTTTAAAGAGGTAACAAACTATACTAACAAATAAAACTAGTTGATTAACTGATAAACAATATGATTCAGACTTTTCTAATGTCACTTTTTCATGGCTAATGTATTATATTCCAATTATTGCCAAAATGCTCACATTTCTTTAAAAATCATTAAATATCTCAGAAACTAACCATTTTAGATATAGGGAATAGTTAATGAAAATGAAAGTATATCAAGTATTCTTCCCTTTCTTAATATAAAATACAGGGTGTTCCATTTAAAAAAAATTAGAAAATAATGCATTTGTGTTTTGAACCGCCCTGTACACAGTTTTCGTAATATTGGGAAAACACTACTTCGTTATAACAGTGTAACAGTATAAAAAAGTTATTCCAGTAAAAAAATAATTTCAAGCTGTTTCGTATGGAATACACAGGATGTTAAATACGCAACGATTTTCACACAAAATTGACCATAACTTCTGAAATACTCGGTATAACTCAATGAAACCTGATATTGAAAGAACGAGGAAGATGGGCTTAATCCAAATTTGAGATAATATATAGTATGTTCCATTTAAGAAAATGTATGTTTGGTTCACCCTAGCGATATGGAACACCCTGTATATATGAAATTAATTTTAAAGTATGTAGCTTAAGACTATCTATGATTCTTGTACATAAAGTTTTTTGATATCTTCAATAAAAAGGGATATATTGAGCTTTGACGCACTAATGCCTCACCCTGTATTTAAGCTTTAATCGCTAAACATGCCCATATTTGACATTTCAAGTCGTTAGTTCAAGTAGTTAGTCGGGCTGGTGGCTTAGTGGCTTGCACACTTGCCTCGCAGTCCGGCAGTACCGGGTTCGAACCCCGGTGCTTCCTTTCTGAGTTTGGTTTTCTGTAGTTTTCCAAATTCCACGGCAAATGCGGAAAGGTAACATCTTAAGTCGGTCTACAGCCGCAGGCGTAATAATAACTCATGGCCAGCCGACGCCCCCTGTAATTGGCGCAAGCTGTTGGGGGATGCTAAGGCATGGATTATTATTATTATTATTATTATATCAATGTCAAATCTAAGTGCCAGAGTAGAATTTGACATTTGAACGTCAAATTTCATACATTTTGACATTTAAATTGTTGTTGAATCTACTGACTACTGTCAGAAATGTTTTAACAGTTGTACCGGCAGACAGTTGGACAGTTTGACACATTTCTATATATTTAAAATTCACTTGTCAAACGTGTACATTTTTGACATTTAATTGTCAAATTTGATACATTTTTAATATTTAAATTGTGTTGAAGCTACGACAAAGAAACTATTTTTACAATGTTTGTATACTTTATAGAAACTTCGCTATTGCTTATATACGGCAACAAGTTGATATAGCGATTCTCTCCTCCTCTCTACTTACTTTTTATTTTTTCTATCGAAATTGTAAAAGTTCCAATTCTCGGATATTATTAAGAGGGAATTGGATGTACACACACATCGCGATGTTTGCCTAAAGGAAGCTGTAGGAATGCGCGCGATAGAAAAGCAATTTCGTCATATTTACACGGCAAACAACAAATACGAGATATGTGTAGGTTTGAAAACATGAAATTATTAATCTTCTAATGCGTCTCATACATATACATACATATCTCTATGTTATACATACATATCTTTTTTTAGAATTTCCTAAATCTAAACTCCAAAACTCCAAACAAAAAATTTTAAAAAATACCTTAAATCGTCGCAATATAATTAAGATTATGATAATTCTACAATAGGTATCGATAAATCGGAGACAAAAACACATCAATCGTCTATTATTTAGTCGCGCGAGAAAAGAATCTAGTTGCAATAAAGATAAAACGATTTTTGATAGATATCATGCAGTATATAAAAAGAATGCAACGCATCGTTTGATTATATTGTATTAGAAACATCCTATAATCTATACAATAATCGATCAATGATGAACAAGTTTATTTTGATCTTAGCAGTCGTTGGTATTTCCGCAAGCTGTTATGGTAAGTTTTTTTTTAATTATTTCAGCTCAATTACTATGGTGATCTGTATCTGATCTGCAGGAAATCCTATCGAGAGGATCGTAAACGGTACAAACGCTAATTTAGGCGAATTTCCATACATTGTAAGTTGAAAATATTTTTCTCTCGAAATTTGCCCACAAATCGCTTCTTACAGGTCTCCTTGCGGAGGAATTCCTCACATTCTTGCGGCGGTTCCATCGTGACCGACAGATGTATCTTAACGGCAGCGCACTGCGTCTATGAAAGGTATCTATCCTCACTTTTAATCACTAAATATATTTCCACTTTCAGGTCTACTGAAACAGGAATTAATTTAATGAAATCAATTTATTCTAGAACATAAATTATTATGTTTTCGTTTAAAATACGTTTAGCTACATTAACCACACTTAATATCGTTTGACAGCTGTCAAATTACAGAAACAAAATTGTATAAGTTCAGACAGCTGTCAAACTGTAAAAAAACGAGTTGTTTATCGCTGTTTTAACGGATATAATTGCCCAAACCTTTCTGACGAATCACTATCAAACTATACAAAACAAAATTATTTTCATACATTTAACCTAACAGTTAAAATATGTACTTCGAACAGCTACCGCAGTCTAAAACCAAAAAAAAAAACATTTGCATTTTGCGAATGTTTAACGATCGAGTAACAATTGAAATAGTTTTTGACAGCTGTCAAACTAACAGATTGATAATTGAAAAAAAAATAATTGTAAAAGCAAGTCAATTTTCACGGTTTCAAAGTTTAAACGTGTTTAATTTGTTTCTTACGATTCAATCTACAAAGCAATTGCATTTGCGGTTTCTGCCGAATGGATTCCTCACAGCTGGGGTCATTCAACGGGAGTAGCAATTGACCTGCAATTGTTGAAATAACTTTTGACAGCTGTCAAATTAAAAGCGGCCAATTAAGACACGGAAATACACGCAGCAAAATCTTTTGCCGACAAGACAAACTCTACGGGCATTTGAAATGTTAATGTTCAATGATTGAGGAGAGGGGGTGGTAAGATAGGAGACGAAAGGAGGAGTTTGAGAGTTTCTCCATTCAAAGAAAAATCGATCTGATTCGGCATTTTTTTGTTCCTATTACTTGACGTTTACTTAATATATTCGATTATTGGGAAACAATTGCTGTTAGTTGAATTTAGATGGAGATTCTGATGTGTTCTTTGTTCCCGGGACTTGGCATTCCACTCTTCCGGAAAATGTTGGTCTTCTCCTAGATCTTTGAATATTAAAACACGCCCTGAGTATGTGTGCTTTGCCCGAACGTTTGGCTAATGTTGTATGATAGTAACCATAACTCTTTTCATCACTTACACTTTAACGCTAGGGTAGAGTAACAGCACAGCGTGCCTAGAGAACACGTTTTTCCACATTGTTGGAAAAGAAGCATTATTCTACCTCTACCTACATAAGTCGTCTTAAGACTCATATCTATCTTTCCAGTGCTTTCTAAACTGCTGAGAAAGCTACGAGTCATCAGATCTATGACTTTTCGAACGTTAACAATATCTTACCGAGTATTAGCCAGTCTGGTGTTCGCGAGGGTTATGTCTTGATGATCTTAATTTTGTTGGATTACTCATAAGTTATCGACACCGCATTAACCATTCTTGTACAAGATTGCTAAATCCATTGAATGAATTCAAGTTGACTATCAAAGAATTGATGACACTTCTAGCAGTTAATTTTGACATCGATAGTGATGACAGTTTGTTTCTTTACCGTAATCTTTTCATCGCTTACTTTTTAACACTAAATTTGGTTGTATTCCATTTAAAGGTTTAGGAATGATGGTGATGATGATGTCGGGAAAAAATCACATCATTTAAAGAACAAAAACGCCATAGCATATGATTCAATAAGTTTTATTTCACTACAGAAGACAGTTCCCGTCGGAGGAACATTGGTGTATTTTGGATACATCAAGATATAATGGATGTTTGGTTGTAGATAATTCTGTAACAGAATTTTACAGTTATAACTTAACGATTCAACAAGAAGAAATTATATTATCGAAACATTATTCATAATTGGAACCCGCTAAATTGTACTTACCTTGCAACATCACGAGCAGGACGCAGAAGAACCAAACAAACATCTTCATCTTGATTCGTTTTTAATCGAGAGTTTTTCTGAATGCAGTACGCTTATGGACGGACGTGCTGGTCCTTTTATAGGTCGATATAACAATAGGAAATCATACACGCTCACGCGTTAATTTTCCAATTTAAATCGGATCGTTATAAATCAGTTTTTAATTTACGATAAATTAACGTTAACGTGATTTTCTTTTATTGAGCGTTTCAATTCGGTAACGCGAAATGAACGACAATAATAGAAGTCGATTAATATTAGAACCGATATAAATCAACGAGAATGTTTAAGGATAAAGAAATCGTTGAGAATTATCTTTACGATATTACGATCTCGCGTAGAACATTACAAAATTTACAAACATAATTACGATTAATTGAAAAACTAAAAAAAATAATAACTCATGAAATGAAATATACATCTAAAAAGAAACCAAGTTTAATTTTATTAATTTTAAGCCCTTGACTAGATTTTTTTTGGGCTGTTTTTTTCCTGTTATCAACGAGAATGTTTAAAGAAATCATTGAAAATTATCTTTACGATCTAATTGTCTATCTAAAAATTTATATCAGACATGAAGCCTTTTACAAAGAACGCAATTCATCATGCATTCTGCTAATAAAAATAAAGCTTACACGTTCAACACGGGGGAGACGCGGCTTCCTGATTTAAGAATTCATGGACACAACACATCTGCAGTGTTTAGCTCACAAAATTGACCAGCCAGACTGTATCCTATACAAAAACGAACTACTACTACTAAACGTCCTATTTATTTGCTTCCTCCAACACACAGTACCACCACATTCCAAAAGAACTTATTATTTATGGGATGCAAGCTTTATAATAAGCTACCTGATGAATTAAAGTCTATTAGTAATTACAGCAGATTCAGGAAAACAGTGAAAATGTATTTATTAAGTGTAAGTTGTTACTCCTGCTATGATTTTTTAAACATCTAATCCTGTTCTAAGTTTCTAGATTTTTTTTTTGTCATGACAGTTCTGTCTAAACTGTTACGAGTCAACAGATCCGTGACTTTTCGAACATTAACAATATCTTACCCACTATAACCAGTTCGGTGTTCGCCCGGGTTATAGCTTGATGATCTTACTTTTGTTAGATTACTCGTAAGCTATCGACACTATTAACCATTCTCGTAGAAGATTGTTCAATCAATTGAACGAATTGAAGTTCACTGTCAAAGAATTTATGACAGTTATTAAACTGCGGGGGCACTATTTTGTTCAAATTTGACACTTCTAGCAATTAATTCTGATATCGATAGTAATGACAGTTTGTTTCTTTACCATAATCTCTTCATCACTTAATTTGTTAACACTATTTGTTTATATTTTATTTAAAGGTTTGATGATGTTGGGATGTAGGGAAAAGCTCGCATCTTTCAAAGAACAAAAAACACCACGGTGTATGCTTCAATCAAGTTTTATTTCGCTATGCAAGACATACCCCGTGAGGGTAACATTTGTTTATATTTCTAACTATATCGGGTTCTTCGGTTTCAGACAATGCTGTAACAGAATTTTACAAATTTTAACTTTACGATTCAACAAGGAGAAATTATATTATCGAAATAGTATTCATAATAATTGAAACCCGCTGAATTGTACTTACCTTGCGACAGCAACAGCAGGATGGAGAAGAACCAAAAAAGTATCTTCATCTTGATTCGTTTTTAATCGAGAATTTTTCTGAAAGCAATACGCTTATGGACGGACGTGCAGGTCCTTTTATAGATCTCGATCTAACAATAGGAAGTCATACACGCTCACCCGTTAATTTTCCAATTTAAATCGAATCGTTATAGATCAGATTTTAATTTTCGATAAATTAACCATAACGCGATTCTTTTTAACGAGCGTTTCAATTTGATAACGCGAAATTAACGATAATAATAGAAGTCGATTAATGTTAGAACCGAGAAAATGTTTAAGGTCAAAGAAATCATTGAAAATTATCTTTACGATCTCATGAATAACTTGTGGTAAAGGACAAAATAAATTTATAATAAAAAGATTACACAAAATTAGATTTTGTGTCTTCGTCCTGGATCACAGAACTATTTTTGGAAGTTTCAGGTTCCCAAAGCTTTCGATTTCGAAATTCAATGTTCGCTTCAAAAAAAAAACTCAAATAGCCGTTAGTATTTTAAATTTGATTGAATAATTAAGTTTGGATGGAGTAGGGTCCTCAAGATATCGATTTTGAAAATGATCGTGCCAAAGACAAGAAAAAATTCAAACTGAATTCAAACTGGCGGTCACATTTTTCAAATTTGATAAGCCTCTTCTTCGTCTCTAGGAAAATCTAGTTCTAGTTTAGTTCTAGTGGTCATCCTACTGTATTTAATAGAGATCAGGAAAAAGATTTTGCAGAAAGAATAAAAGATCTTTCAAGCAGAGATTTTGGCTCCACCCCCTTTGAGATCCGCCGAGCTGCGTTCGTTTATGCTGAGAAATATAATTTGACGCATTTGTGGGATAAAGGAAAGTTAGCCGATGAAGACTGGTTAAGTGATGGCTTTATGAAACGTAATAGCCGTCTTTCTCTCAGAAAACCTGAAGGGCTTTCTATGGCTAGAGCCGAGGGCTTAAATCAAATAGCAGTAAATGAATTCTTTACTCTATACAAAAATCTCATCCTCTCATATTCAAAATCAGGGTAAACCAGAAACAGTCTGGAATATTGATGAAACTGGCATACCTTTAATCAACTCTCCGCCAAAAATTGTTGCAGCAAAGGGTAGCAGATAAGTCGTTAAGCTTACAAATGTGGAAAAAGGTCAAAATATAACAATTCTAGTTTGTTGTAGTGCTAGTGGTATTTTTATCCCACCGTATGTCATTCATCAAGCAAAGAAATCTGGATACATAAACGACGATGTTTTTGTAGACTGGTTGAAACACTTCCAGAAACATCGTTCGCCCGGAAAATGTATTCTGATTATCGATGGTCATGTGACTAATTTTGCATTGCCAGCCTTGGAATCAAATCGAGTTGTTGTGTCTTCCATCTCACACCACACACGCCTTACAACCTCTCGACCGAACCGTGTTCAAACCTCTAAAGGTGTTTTATAATCAGGCAGCAACTAACTTTGTTCACAATAATCCAACCACGCCATTGTCCAAATTCCATTTCGGTAACCTCTTATTTTGTAAACTATTATCAGGACAATTCTCCAAATGTTCAAAATGCCTTCCTCACTACATCCCCTTTCAGTGACATTCTACCAACACCTGAAAAAAATTTAAGCAGGCCTAACAAAAATAATAATCTCTGCAGGAAACAAAAAGCAAGACACCTGACTGTGCAAACTTCAATTGATGACACAATTCTCAAGAAATTAAAAAAGAAGGAGAAAAGAAAAATCTAAGGTTAAGCCCAAAGTAAATGTTGAGAACAAAAACAAAGCAATGCTTATGAGTAGATCCTTGAAAAAGAGGAAAGTCAGTAAACTAGATCTGTTAACAAGTGAGGAAGATGAATCTACAGAAGAGAGTGTACAAAAGGATTGGGAGAATTCACTTAGTGGTTTTTGTGGAATGAAATTCTTAGATGAAGTCCCTGATATTAAACGACATATTGGATAATGTGTGAACGTTGCAAGGAGTGGTTCCACGAAATTTGTGTTGGTGCTATCGAGAAGCAAGGTTTTATTTGTGGCAAATGTCAATTGTAGATTAACTTCTTCTAACCTTTGTTTAGGTGCTCTTTTTAATGATATTCATGTTTAATTTGATCTTAAATATTGAATTATTGTAAATAGCTTTTACTAAATATGTGTCTGTATTACTTTGTTTCACATTTTTGATTTTAGCTCGCTCCGGTCTTTTACTAACTCTGAAAATGTGCATTTTTATATTTTACCTTAAATAACTACTTTTGTTTCTAATTAATTATCATTCTTATCATATAATATTATTTATTATTTAATAAAGCAATTGTTTTGGCAAACAATGTAAAAACAAAACTATTTTTAGTGACCTACATTTTGAGTCTAAGTTTAAATGGACGAAATAGCCCCGGCCTACCCTAGTCTATTTCTGCTTAGTTCTAACAAACTGTTTGCTCTGCGCTTGTTGTAGTTTCCAAGGAATATCTTGGAGTGTCCCAGACCTGAGCGTCAATTCTCTATCTTTAAGTTCTTTTTTGATCCACCAGACACACAATCCACCTGAGGGTATTCTCATGCAATTTGGAGTGCCATCCGTAGTTTCATACACTTCACCAGGCAAACTGTTCTTCATCCGTAAGATTTCTTCAGATCATCAGTTGCTTCAACCCCCAATTAAAGGATTTCGACCATTACTGGGCTTCGTACTCGATAGGTGTATCCATAGACGTGTCCAATCTTGATCTAGATTTTAGATTTTAAATTTAATTAATGGTGTTATTGCGGTGCGACCTATTGATTTACTCTGCCTCCTTGCATGAGCTGTAAGCTGCTGGGGTATGCTCGCTCTCAAAGCTCCTCGTACAATCTAAGAGCTTTGATAAACTGCAATAGCTGCTATGGTTTCAGAGAAGATATTTCTTCTTCGTCTATGACGTCTTTGCCGGGATAATTAGCTCGGACTTCCGTGATGGCGGTGTAGTGAGATGTCAAGTGTTCTGGATTTTGATCCTCCGGTCCCGGAGCAGAACCTGTAGTCGCTATTCTATTTTAGAACTATCGTTATCATGTGTTTCCCCATGCGTAGTCTATTTCTGCTTAGTTCTAGCGAAGATTTTGCTTGTGTGCTTGTTGTAGTTTCCAAGGAATATCTTGGAGTGTCCCAGAAATGAGCCACAATTCTCTATCTTTAAGTTGTTTTTTTGTAATCGTCGTTAATCAATTAAAAATTCCATCCTTCTTGATCGCAGAGATCCTCAAGACTATTCCATCCAATACGGCGTCGTTAGGATCAGCAACGACGACACGAATTCCATAGACGTCGAAGAAATCATAACTCACGAGCGTTACCTATTAGGTGATTACGCTTACTCCAACGACGTGGCCGTCTTGAAATTAGCGACTCCTATCGAATTCGGCGACAACGTAAGGCCGATTACCTTACCCGGACAAGGACAGGCGTTTCAAGAATGGTCCGATGCCGTGCTCGCGGGCTGGGGTTTGCCTTACGTAAGTCATCCAAATTCCAAAATCAAAATTGACATTTCGAAAAAAAGAATAAATATATATGAATGAATCGTATCTCTTCCCAGACCGGCGGCAGCGTAATGCAAGATTTACAAAAAGTCGATATCCTATTATATTCAGACGATGCTTGCGAAACAGCTCACAATTCCATGGCCAGTAGATTATACCACGTTTGCGCAGGTGTACCTGAAGGTGGTAAAGGACAATGTAACGTAAGTTTTTTTTCTTTTTTTTTCTTTCCCTTAAATCGTAATAAAAACATCGGAATGGGTCTGAAGGGTTGTATTAATAAAAAATGATGTTCTTTTGAAGTAGAAGTTTCTCCGTTTTTTATAGGGTGATTCCGGAGGACCGCTTACAGTCGGCGGCACTCAAGTGGGAATAGTTTCCTTGTCGATTAAACCGTGCACGATCCAAGGATATCCCGGTGTGTTCGCTAGAGCGGCCAATTATGTTGATTGGATTTTAGAAAAGTGTTCCGGATAAAATGTAAAGTTTACTGTTATAAAGAATAAGCGTGCAATTCGTTTGTATAATGTAAGAAGTTTTAATCGAATAAATAGAATGAAATCGTATTATTGCTTACTTCATTTAATAAGTTCCAGCGCAGTTTAATTATTTATGTGTAACAGTTGCAAGAAAAGAGACGCTGCGAAGCTGTAAAAGCAGTTATTTTGTTGTTGTTTCGAGAGGTGAAAAACGTCAAACTACCAACGTCAAGTTATTATCATGCTAACGAGCATGTCTGAACAGGATTTAACATTTTTGGATATCATTTGTGTGTCATAGTTGTTAAAGCACTCCCTTTTTCTCTCTAGAACCAATCAAATCAAGGAATTAATAGATCTGTGCATATGTGAGTTATTTATAAGACCCTACAGACACGTTATTCGACTCAAATTGACTCAATGTATGGTAATAACATTAGTTCAACGTTTTTTTAATTCGCAATGTCCTATTTATGTGTAAATAATCCTAACAGTTTTTGTTATGTAAGTGGAGAATTCACCCTTCAACAGCATAGACGAAATATTAGACCGTTAATAGAAAAATCGTACAACCTTTATTTTAAATTAAAAATTACAAATCGAGACAAGTTGTGGACCCCTCACAATGTCTGTGCCCGATGTGCTGTTATTTTGAGGAGCTGGATAAAAGGTAAGAGCATAGCTATGCCATTTGGTAGGCCTATGATTTGGCGAGAACAAAAGGATCATTCGACAGACTGTTACTTTTGCTGTACAAAGACCTTCAGGTTTTTCCAGGAAAAATAAGGACAAAATTACCCATTCTAATTTACCTTCTGCCACTCGACCAGTTCATCATTCGGAAGCTTTGCCAGTACCAAGTCCTATGGATATTTCGAACCAAGAACATGTTGAAAAAGAGATAGAAGAATACATTTCAGAGTAGTCGGACACAGATGAAGAATATTTGCCATCCCAGGAGGACACGTCTCATTTATTAAATCAATTAGAATTAAATGACATAGTTCGAGATCTCAATTTATCAAAAACTCAAGCAGAAATATTGGGATGAAGACTGCAAGGATGGAAGTTGTTAGCTCCGGGTAGGTACGCGTATTTCTATATATCGAAATCGCCAGAAAGAACTGTCACAGTATTTTTCAACTGAAGAAGGTCTTTCATTTTGCTAAAATGTTGACGATTTAATGCGAGAATTAGGTTACAAACACCAACTGGAAGAATTGCGTCATTTTATAGATGCTTATAAATTGAGTTTGAAAGCTGTCCTACATAATAGGAAACATCTACCACTCCATTCCTGTTGGTCATGCCGTGCACATGAAGGAAACATATGATAATATCTCTTTGATAAAATCAATTACAAAACCTATAAATGGTACATCAGTGCTGATCTCAAAGTAGTTGCAATTCTACTTAGTCTACAACTTGGATTCACAAAGTATTGCTGTTCCCTTTGTGAATGGGATAGTCGAGCGAGAAATTTGCACTATACTGTTAAGCTATGGCCAATCAGAATACAATATATTACTGGAGAAAAGAACGTAGTCCATAATTCGTTGATGAGGCCTCATAAAATACTTTTACCCCCATTACACATAAAATTAGGTCTGACGAAGAATTTCGTCAAAGTATTGGACAAAGAGGGACTAGGATTTCGATACCTTAAACAAAAATGTCCTAATATATTTGAGGCGAAACTTAAAGAGGGGATTTTTATAGGACCCCAGATTAATCTCTTACAACAGGATCGAGAATTTGACGTACTCTTGAGCGATTTAGAACGGACTGCTTGGGAAGCATTTAAAAGTGCGACAAAGAATTTCTTAGGAAATAAAAAATCTGAAGATTACGAGGAAATTGTTGGGCAGTGAACTTGTTAGAAGTTATCATGCATTAGGCTGTAACATGAGTCTTAAAATACATTTCTTGCAATCGCACCTGAACTTCTCACCGCCGAATCTTGGCGATGTTAGTGACGGGGGTGATGGGGAAAGATTTCATCCGGATATTTCCACTATTGAAAAACGCAAATAAAACAAACAAAAACAAAATAAGTTTGTATATAATTCATAAAGAAAAATAAAAAAATTTAAATTTGTTCTTCCATGATCAATCAATTATTTTTTTACAATTCTATGCGTAGTTAGTTATCGAAACATTTTTAACTTATAAAAACAGATTTTTTTTCACAATTGCGACAGTTGCAGGTATTCTAGTTCTTTTTAAAATTGCCAAACTCTTGAAACCCATAAAGTTATAAAATCAGTTATTTCCTTCTTATTTTGATATAATAGATTTGACAGTAGAAGTATTCTAGAAAACCTATCAAACCGTGAAAACAATAGAAAAATTTCAAAATATTTATACTTACAAGTTTTCAATTTTTTTCATATTTTACAATTATAGCATATAACATATCTGACAGTTGTTATAGAATTGTAAAAACAATCATTTTTTTTTATAATTACAAAATTTAAAGAGTAAATTTCAGAGGATCTTTTCTTTTCCGAAGAGGATAATACCGTTTTTAATTTGTTTGTATTCTATTTAAAGGTTTAGGAATGATGATGATGTTGGGATGTCAAGAAAAGTTCGCATCTTTCAAAGAATAAAAACACCACAGTGTATGATTCAATTAAGTTTTATTTCGCTACAAAAGACATATCTCCATTTTAGGGTCACAGTAGTGTACTTGTGAAAGGTCGGGGGACTTTGGAGGCAATGCTGTAACAGAATTTTACAATTTTAACATTACGATTCAACAACAAAAAATTATATTATCCGCTGAATTGTACTTACCTTGCAACAGCACGAGCAGGACGCAGTAGAACCAAAAAAGTATCTTCATCTTGATTCGTTTTTAATCGAGAATTTTTCTGAATGCAATACGCTTATGGACGGACGTGCTGGTCCTTTTATAGTTCGATATAACAATAGGAAATCGTACACGCTCACGCGTTAATTTTCCAATTTAAATCCAATCGTTATAAATTAGTTGTTAATTTACGATAAATTAACCTTAACGTGATTTTCTTTTATTGAGCGTTTCAATTTGGTAACGCGAAATGATTAATATTACAACCGATATAAATTAACGAGAAAATGTCAAAGAAAGGTCAAAGAAATAGTTGAAAATTATCTTTACGATCTCATGAATAACTTGTGGTAAAAGACAAAATAAATTTATAATAAAAAGATTACACAAAATTAGATGTTGTGTCTTCGTCGTACGTCCTGGATCACAATGCGATCACAGAATAAGATTTGAAAGTTTCGGGTTCCCAAAGCTTTCGATTTTGAAATGCAATGTTCGGTTCAATAAAAACAAAGTTCTAAATGGCCGCTACTATTTTAAATTCAATTGAATAATTAAGTCTGGAAGGACTAGGGTCCTCTAGATAGAACTACTACAGTCAAATCTTTCTTAAATTTTCAAACTGTAAAAACAATATGACTGTCGAAATATTTCGAGAAGTTCTCTTAAGTTTTGTCACATTGTTTGACAATTACAGCTGTCGAATTGTAAAAACGAGTTAGAATAAAAACAGTTTAGTTTTTCGAAAGCGCAACAATAACTTTCAAGACATTTCCGATACTTTTCTTAAGTTTTGTCACATTTGACAATTGATGCATCAGAATTGTAAGATCGATTAATTTTTACTGTTGAAACGTTTATGACAGCTGTGAAATTGTAAAAACAATCATTTTTTTTTATAATTGCAATAATTATCTTAACAACTGCCAAACTGTAATAGTCATTATTTCTTGCAACTGTCGAAGGGTGAATACAATATAAGAAATCAAAATATTTCTCGTAGTTTTCACATTTTTTCATATTTTACAATTGTAGCTGTCGAAATATGTCGGACAGTTGTTGTGGAATTGTAAAATTAATTATGTTTTATGATTCTTATAGAAGCGTTGCTGTTTATCGAAACATTTCTGACAGATGTCAAATTGTCGAAACAATTTTTTTTTTCGATCACAGTTTGTGTAAGGCGTTTTAAAAATTGCCAAAGTGCAATAGGGGCTATTATGTTTCTTTTCTAGAGGGTGCATCACTTAAAATATTCTCGATAACAAACAAATCGTGAAAGCTATATAAGTGCCCAAATATATCTGATATTTTTAAAATTTAAATAATTAAATTTTGATGTAATTAAAATAAAAATGTCGAAGTTAGACTTGACAATGTAAACTGACTTGAAATGAACGAGAAGTCGTAAAATAATAATCAGAACACAAATTCTTAAAAATATTCTATTACCTATAAAAGATTGTAATAACTCACGTTAAATAATAATAAAAAAATAATTATATATGTACATACATAGATCACGTTTCACATGACTTAGTAATAAAATTTTATTCAACTGATCTGTGATATATTCAATATCAATAAAAATAAATTTGTATTCGATGAATATCAGATAATAACTCTTCTAAATTTCATCAAAAATCAACATGATTGGATACATTTCCCTCTTGTTCTAAATTATTTTAAAAACTGCCAAACCGATAGGGCAACATTGTATTGATGATAAAAAATAAAAATTCATCTAAACAAAAGTAAAAATTGGTGTACAGATCACGTTAAACACGACACGGTAATACATATTTAATTACCTATATTTGATAAATATTAGATAATGACAACTATTATAAAAAGCATGCACTGCAAACTTTCAGTTAATAAGTTTACCGAATATCAACAGAAAACAAATATGGTTAGACACCTTTCGATATTAGTGGCAACTTTTTTCTTTGCTCAATCTTGTGGTGAGTTGAAGCATTGCTTCTTCTTGCTTGTATGCAATTCATAAGAGTAATAGTGCACTTTCCAGTTAGATAATCTAATTTAAAAACGTGATTGTTTTCAGCGAAGCCATGGGAAAGAATCGTAAACGGTACAGATGCCCAATTGGGTGAATTTCCATACATCGTAAGTTTAAGATATTTCGATATTACTTTCTAAAAAAAACTTTATAAAATAAATTGAATTCTAATTAGTTTCGCTTTTATTCGATCTACAATTATCATCAATACACACCAAAAACTTTTTACAGGTTTCTCTACGGCGGTACAACGTACCGATGTGTGGCGGTTCTATCATAAACGACAGATGCGTTCTAACAGCGGCGCATTGCGTCTACAATACGTAAGATTCCGCCAGCCTTAATTATCTAATCGCAAAATCTATCTATTTCTAGAAATCCCCAGCTACTTTCTATACAATATGGTGTGGTCAAAACCAATAGTCTCGTGAATATTATTAATGTTGTAGACATTATAATACATGGAGACTATAAAAATACAATGTTAGATGGACTTGCTAATGATGTAGCAATATTGAAGGTATAAATTGGTTTTAAGATAAATCATCATGTACTAATTTAAATAAAATCTAGCTGGCTGCGCCTATAAAATTCAGCAACGTTGTAGTTCCTGTTAAATTACCACAACAAGGGCAACAATTCAAAGATTGGTCGACGACTGTAGTAGCGGGCTGGGGCGTTCCTTACGTAAGCACACATATAGTCTTCAAAATTTTAATTTAACATTTTGTTAATAAATTTGTCGGTGCTTTCTAGACGGGAGGGCCTCATATGAATCACTTGCAGAAAGTAAATCTTTTCTTATATCCTGACGATTACTGCGAATCAATTCTGCAGCCTTCTACACACAGAGAATACCACCTATGCGCTGGTGTACCAGAAGGTGGGAAAGCAGAATGCAACGTAAGCGAATTTATGAATCAAATTTATACAATAGCGTGTCTCCGCTGTTTTCTAGGGTGACTCTGGTGGTCCATTAATCGTCGAAGGTGTTCAAGCAGGAATAGTTTCTTGGTCGGATAAGCCATGCGGTCTCGTAAGAAAACCGGACGTGCATACTAGAGTAGCCAATTACGTCAAATGGATTTTAAAGAAATGTTCCAAATAAAAAAATCTATCGTGTTTTTAGCAGATATATATTATATTATTATCTAATAAAGATGGTGTGGGACGATAAACGTGGTCTTTATTGAGTATCCTAATTATGACAAAATTTATGGCAACTACTAAACTCTAAAAGCAATATTTTTCTTCAGATTTCATAATTGTATCTGTCAAAATATGCTAATATGACGATCAAGTGTAACTATTGTGGTGAAAATGTTCACGGATGCGATGACTATATCGATTGTAATTGCATTTGTAAAGCTCGTTTCAACGTGGATCTTAGATATCAGCTGCGGTTTTGCAAATATAGAAAAACAATTACTTATAAAGACGCAACTCCAATTTTTTAGTAAATTGAAGTTTTACACTAGTTAAACTACACGAAACATGTACTATAGTTTAGTGCAAGAACGACGCAGATCCCATAATTGCTTGTGCTTTAAGTTAGCGAAATAGGAGCTGCACCTTAGGACATTTGGCGCAAGAAAGATGCAGCTCCTGGACCTGCCTCCTTCTTGCAGCAAAGCTGCGATCATATTATTTTGACAGCGAGTAGATACGTTAGGTAAGTGTTGCTGATGTTTATATAAGTTTTAGTACTGTTTTACACGACCTAATCCGAAAACTGACCAGAAAGGGCTTTTACTGCCCTTTCTTTACTAGAGGACGATTTCCAAAAGTTCTGATGGAACGGATGCAAAGAGCTCTAAACACGGTGGACAGCTGGTGCAAAAAAGAGCGACTAGTAGTCAATGCTCAGAAAACACAAGTTGTCACGTTCACAAGAAAAAGATCGTTAGAGGGTATGCAAACACTAGTAATAGGTGGGGAAAGAATACCACAGGCCAAAGAGACGAAATATGGCTGGATCAAAGGCTCACGTGGAATACGCATATCCAAAAAATAACCAACAAAGCTACTATTGCCTTGGGCAGGTGCAGGAGGTTATGTGGAAAAAACTGGGGCCTTAGCCCTAAAATGACTCTGTGGCTATATACCAGGGTAATCAGATCCATGACAGCATACGGAGCTATAGCTTGGTGGCCAAAGGTGCGACAGGCGGAGGCGGCCAGAACGCTGGGTGGCGTACAAAGACTACCTTGTCTGTGCGCCACAGGGACAATGAGATCGACCCTTTTAACACAGCCGCAATGGAAGTCATTCTAAACCTGCCACCGCTACAAATCTTTATACAAGGAAGCGCTAGATCTGCAGCTTACAGACTCATGCACAGTCAGGCACCGATAAGTAAATCGCACGGTGCAGAACATCAAAAACTACTAGATGAACTCAAGACGGTGCCCCTAACGGGAACGCCAAGCGACGCCATGGTTCAGAAATTTAACCTAGATAGAAAATATCAGCTTATAATACCAGATAAGAAGGACTGGGAATACGGCACCCCAGTAAGAGCGGACTCAAGCTGGTATACCGACGGCTCTAAAACGGACCACGGCGTAGGAGCTGGCATCTATGGAAAGAAGCCATGCAAGACCCTTTCATTGAGCTTCAGCAAGGACTCGACAATTTTCCAGGCTGAGGTTGCTGCGATTCACCACTGTGTCAGAGAAGTAGACAGTTGGGCCGAACCAGGAAAAAGCGTCGCTATTTACTCTGACAGCCAAGCAGTACTTAAAGCGATTAGTTTCGCAAGTATTGACTCAAAGTTAGTTTGGGACTGCGTAAGAGCCCTAAATGAGCCCTAACTTTGGCCTGGCTCCCCAGCCAGACGGGAGTGAAGGGAAACGAGGCGACCGATGAGCTGGCCTTGACGAGGTTCGTCAAGGCCTTTCATAGGAGCGGCCCCTTCCTTCGGCATTACCAAATCACAAATTAAGTGTTCCCCCCATCTCCCGTTAGTTATATTGAACTATCGGAACTTCCCCGGGGCCAACAGGGTTGAGCGTTAGTTTGTACACTGCAGTACAGTGTTTCATTGTGTGCAGTCTGTTTGGTTTTTACATTATTAATAAATATTAATAACAGTATAATATGAAGCAAGAAATTAATATATTAAAATTATTATTAGTTAATATATTAATTACAATAATTTTGGGGTAGTAGAAAAGGCATTGGGCAGGGCTGAACGCGTATTTAGTCCTCAGGAGTATATGCAGCGATATGCCAAAAGCATCAAACAGTTTCAAGTTATTCCTGTATCCCAAGATATAATTTTTGATTTCGCTAATTTTTAAAGCCTTATTATAAGAAGATAGTAACAAAGTAACATTGACAAAAGTTAAAAAATACCAGTCCCGGAATACAGTGTAGCGAAAGCTCTAAAACGCCAGTCTATAGCACTTTTAATAGAGAAAAACTGCCACTGAGACAAGCTGCCATTGAAAAAACTAAAGTACGACAATGTCGTGCTATTAGCTAAAGAGTACGTCCCAAGAAGCGATTTCAAATTTTATGAAAACCTTACACATTTAAATATGCAAGACGATACCGAAACCGAACTGACCGACGATGATGAAAACACTAACCTGTAAAGTAATACTTCTGTAACAAGTCAGAACATTATTGTTATTTATTTTATAACAGTTTTGTTCCTCTGTTAATACTTATATAAAAAGTTAGAATACTCATTTTAGCAATAAACTTCATTTTACAACAGTTTTATTTGTATCTTTGGCAGTTTTTTTTACTTATTGGTGCAAGAAGGAGGTAGCTCCCCAAAAAAAGTGCTTTCTACACTATACATGTATTTAAATAATTTAATTATATTTTTCTAACCCTTAATATCTGAGTTTAGGTTACAATAACAATTTCACATGTTTTAGCATCTTCTTATGTCTTTCTTATATTTCTCAAAATTAATTTTATATTTTCTTTTTCTAAGTACTATTTCTCATGACTAATGAGTTGATTTTATAACTCAAACACTTGCACCTACCAATTTAATTATTGTACCTATTGTAAATCTAGAAATCTGGAAGGGCTGAGGTTTTTATTTCGTTCAAAAAATCTTGAACATCACTTAAACTGTGTGTCGGTGCTTCATCCTGCTTGGAAACTAATTTTCTCTAATGATAAAATTTCCAATTCGTCAGAGAACTCGTAATTGTAAAAATAATAAGTAACTAACTCAGAATTTATTGATTTTTTTTTCTAAAGATTTGATTGATTGAAAATTGTACATCAGCCTATTGGCAACTTCAGGAACTAACTGCACACACAGTCACTATAACAAGAGTCCTCTTCAATCTGCTTTTAAAATTTAAAAGCTATGCAATAATCTCTCTTTAGACGTTGAAGTCTAAATAACATTCTCCGGCAATGTGGTAATTTTTTTTTGTTTCAATTGTCGTTTGAAACCTGTGAAGCTATACAAGCAACTATTTCGCTCTTATTTCCACGCGAGTAAAAATACTAGTATACCTGACGATTGTAAAATTGTAGAGTCAATTATTTTTTTTTACGATTTTAATCCTATTTTGTTCTTGTTTCAAAGAGTATAACAGTTAAAATATTTCTTGGCAAGCGTCAAACTATTAAAGTAGTAATCTTTTATTATTTTTGCTAGTGTGATTTCAACGATACCATAGAAAATTGTAAAATCAGTTAATTCTGTCTCTCTGAATGGTTCAGCAAGATGACGAGCCACAACACATTAGTTCGCCACTATGAACCAAAGAGACACTTATGCGTGCGTGCAACTAGGACAATAGTATGCGTAAGGAGTCGAAATGTTTTAAAAGCTATCAAACCCTAATAGCAGCAGAAGCAGTTTCAATGGTGATGTTATGTCTAACAGTGTACTGGTGATGATAAAGTCGTTTCTTTAAATATTGTTTAGTTTGACCGATTTATTACATTCCTTACAGTCTAATCACAACAATCAACAATTAATTAAAAAACCAATTTATTCCAGAACATATAATATTATGTTTTCGTTAATAAGACTTCTTCAGTGGAAGAAATTGACATTTAATATGTGTCAAAATTCTAATAATATAATGTCGAAGATTTGACACTAAACAGTATAAACAAAAAATTGAATTTAATTCAAAATTATACAAATTTACCAAAAAATTAATTCCTGTTAGATCAAAACTAACATCGATAGTAATGACAGTTTGTTTCTTTACCGTAATCTCTTCATCGCTGACTTTTTAACACTAAATTTGTTTGTATTCTATTGAACGATTAGGAATGATGATGATGATGTTGGGATGTCGGGAATAGTTTGCATCTTTCAAAGAATAAAAACACCACAGTGTATGATTCAATTGAGTTTTATTTCGCTACAAAAGACATATCTCCATTTTAGGGTCACAGTAGTTTCATCGCTTACTTTTTAACACTAAATTTGGTTGTATTCCATTTAAAGGTTTAGGAATGATGGTGATGATGATGTCGGGAAAAACTCGCATCATTTAAAGAACAAAAACGCTATAGCATATGATTCAATTAAGTTTTATTTCGCTACAAAAGACATATCCCGTTAGGGTAACATTTGTGTACATTGTCTACACTGAAATCGGAAGATTCAGACAATTCTGAAACAGAATTTTACAATTTTAACCTTACGATTCAACAAGATGAAATTATATGATCGAAATATTATTCAGAATTGAAACCCGCTGAATTGCACTTACCTTGCAACAGGACGAGCAGGACGCAGTAGAACCAAAAAAGTATCTTCATCTTGATTCGTTCTTAATCGAGAATTTTTCTGAAAGCAATACGCTTATGGACGGACGTGCAGGTCCTTTTATAGGTCTCGATGTAACAATAGGAAATCATACACGCTCACGCGTTAATTTTCCAATTTAAATCGAATCGTTATAAATCAGGTTTTAATTTTCGATAAATTAACCATAACGCGATTTTTTTCAATGCGCATTTCAATTTGGCAACGCGAAATGAACGACAATAATAGAAGTCGATTAATATTAGAACCGATATAAATTAACAACAATGTTTAAGAACAAAGAAATCATTGAGAATTATCTTTACGATTTCATGAATAACTTGTTGTAAAAGACAAAATAAATTTATAATAAAAAGAGTACACAAAATTAGGTTTTGTGTCTGCGTCCTACATCCTGGAGTTTCCGATTTTGAGATGCAATGTTCGGTTCAAAAACAACAAAGTTCGAAATGGCCGCTACTATTTTAGATTTGACTGAATAATTAATTTTGGAGGGAGTAGAGTCCTCAAGATATCGATTTTGAGGGAGTAGAGTCCTCAAGATATCGATTTTGAAAATGATTACGCGAAAGACAAGAAAAGAATTCAACCTGGCGGTCACATTTTTCAAATTTGATAAGCCCAAAGAATGTGGTGATCTCATTAGATCTACATGTGGTATTTTGTAATACTGCCAATCTCGATGTTTTCCGATAGACTGTTTACGTAAAATGATACAGTTTCGTGTTGTTATTTTCTGTTTCGTAAAGTTCCACCAGACGCACAATCCACCTGGTGGTATTCTCGTGCAACTTGGGAGTGCCATGTTTAGTTTCATACCCTTCACCAGGCAAACTGTTCTTCGTCCGTAAGGTTTCCAGAGATCATCAGTTGCTTCAACCCCAATTAAAGGATTTTGACGATTACTGGGCTTCGTACTCGATAAGTGTGTCCATATCGTGTCCAATCTTGATCTAGATGTTAGATTTAGATTTAATTAAGTGTGTTATTGTGGGCGATCTATTCATCTATTGCGTCTCTTTGCATGAGCTGTAAGCTGCTGGGGTGTGTTCGCTCTCAAAGCTCCTCATACAGTCTAAGAGCTTTGATAAACTGCAATAGCTGCGATGGTTGCAGAGAAGGTATTTCATATTCATCTATGACGTCTTTGCCGGGATAATTAGCTCGGATTTCCGTGCTGGCGGTGCAGTAAGATGTCAAATGTTCCGGATTTCGATCCTCCGCCCCCGGAGCAGAACCTGCAGTCGCTATTCTGTTTTAGAACTATCGTTATCATGTGTTTCCCCATGCGTAGTCTATTTCTGCTTAGTTCTAGCGAAGATTTTGCTCTGTGCTTGTTGTAGGAATATCTTGGAGTGTCCCAGACCTGAGCCACAATTCTCTATCTTTAAGTTCCTTTTTTGTAATCGTCGTTAATCCATTAAAAATGCCATCCTTCTTAATCGCAGAGATCCTCAAGACTATTCCATCCAATACGGCGTCGTTAGGATCAGCAACGACGACACGAATTCCATAGACGTCAAAGAAATCATAACTCACGAGCGTTACCTATTAGGTGATTACGCTTACGCCAACGACGTGACCGTCTTGAAATTAGCGACTCCTATCGGATTCGGCGAGAACGTAGGCTCGTAAGCTATCGACACTATCAACCATTCTCGTACAAGCTTACTAAATCCAGTGAATGAATTAAAGTTCACTATCAAAGAATTTATGACAGTTGTGAAACTGCGGGAACAGTATTTTGTTCAAATTTGACACTTCTAGCTGTTGATCCTGACATCTTCATCGCTTACTTTTTAACACTAAATTTGTTTGTATTCTATTTAAAGGTTTAGGAATGATGATGATGTTGGGATGTCGGGAATAGTTCAATTAAGTTTTATTTCGCTACAAAAGACATATCCCGGTTTTAGGGTCACAGGCGTGTATTTGTGACAAATTGGGGACATTTGGAGGCAATGCTGTAACAGAATTTTACAATTTTAACATTATGATTCAACAACAAAAAATTATATTATCCGCTGAATTGTACTTACCTTGCAACAGCACGAGCAGGACGCAGTAGAACCAAAAAAGTATCTTCATCTTGATTCGTTTTTAATCGAGAATTTTTCTGAATACAGTACGCTTATGGACGGACGTGCTGGTCCTTTTATAGGTCGATATAACAATAGGAAATCATACACGCTCACGCGTTAATTTTCCAATTTAAATCTAATCGTTATAAATTAGTTGTTAATTTACGATAAATTAACCTTAACATTTAATGAGCGTTTCAATTTGGTAACGCTAAATGAACGACAATAGTAGAAGTCGATTAATATTAGAACCGATGTAAATTAACAACAATGTTTAAGGATAAAGAAATCGTTGAGAATTATCTTTACGATCTCATGAATAACTTGTTGTAAAAGACAAAATAAATTTATAATAAAAAGATTACACAAAATCAGATTTTGTGTCTTCGTCGTACGTCCTGGATCACAATGCGATCACAGAATGAGATTTGAAAGTTTCAGGTTCCCAAAGCTTTCAATTTTGAAAAGCAATGTTCGGTTCAAAAACAACAAAGTTCGACTAAGAAATCGTTGAGAATTATCTTTACGATCTCGTGTAGAACATTAAAATATAATGTAAACATAATATGATTAATTGAAAAACTAAAAACGAATAACTCACGAAATAAAATATACATCAAAAAAGAAAACAACTTCAATTTTGTTAATTTTAAGCCCTTGACTAACAGTACCTATAAACAAAAAATGGAATTTAATTCAAAATTATACAAATTTATCAAAAAATGACTTCATGTTGGCTGTAAAACTTTGCTTAAATTCAACATATTTTCATTACAATGACACAATATATAAACAAATATTCGGTACAGCAATGGGTTCTCCATTATCTGCTGTTATAGCAAATTTAGTAATGGAGGACTTAGAGCAGGTCTCACTTAACAAATTAAACTGTCATGTACAATTTTATAAACGAAATGTAGATGATTGCGTATGCAGCATACCAAATGATAAAATTGAACATGTTCTGCACACATCTAACACCTATCCATGATAGGTTAAAATTTACTTTTGAAAGAGAAAATCAAAATTCTATGAATATTTTAAATGTAAAGATAATACCTACATGATGACATGCACATAAAAACAAACTGGCACATTAAAGACATTAGTAGTAGTAGGCATTTAAACTATTTTTCAAACACGTATTTACAGGTATACTCGTGTTAGCTGAGTTGAATAAGTTGAACCCTGCTGGTTGTATTGAAGACTATTTAAAGATAATATTGAGAGACTTAAAAGCTATAAAATTCCAGATAAAAATTATCGAAGCAAGCCTTTGATAAAACGAACATCTTCCAAGCGATTATAGGTAAGATTTAATTTTTGTGCATTATTCTTGAGATATTTATGTAAAAAAATTATTGTGGATAGTCATTATTATTATATTGTATTTTTTTAATTCCTCCTAATTAAGAAATACTAACTAAAATAACTTATTTTTTATTATATATTTAGCCAAGACAATTTTCGATTTAATTCAAATTTTATATTAAACATAATATTTAGATGTTGTCTCAATATTTGTCTGCGATATTTTAATGAAAAGGACTAGTTATGAGGCGAAAGTTAAAGAATAACTGTAGTCAAAATTATTAAATCAACAATCAGTAAATTTCCAAAAAGTGGTACGTAATCACACTGTATCATTTCAAGATCTGTAATGGGATGAAATATACATAGTGTCCAAAGTAAAATATTCACGAGCTATGAAGTTGATTACTTAACAAGTTAGTAATACTTTTTACTCTGAATGATAGAAAAACAGAAAAATAGCATTCACATTGTCTTTTTTAATGGAATATTGTATATTTTTAAAGAAACCAATATTTTGAACAAAATCTTTATTACTTACTACTGTGAAATTAAAAATAAGCAAGTAAAAAGTACTTTCTGATAATTGTGCAAATGTGCAAGTAGGCAATGATCAAATATTGTAGAATAAACAATCACATACAGGTTTTCCTAGTTACTTGCCAAATGAATCATTCTTTGTGATTATTAATTCATCCTTAATAATTATTGCTGTGCGAGTGCCATTTATTTACTCTTCTCGTGAAATGTAATATGCTGCAAGTATATCTGATTTGTAGAAAAAATTAGATATACTTCGCCATTGTTAATTTAACCAACTTCATAGCTTTAATAATAAGTTTGCAATGGTAAACACGTTACCATAACTTTGGACATGGTGTATACTTCTAATACTTTACGTAAACTAAAGATAGATACATACATATGTTAATATTTTTTTATTTGTTTGTTTTATTTTAATTTGGAAAAGGCTATTGTTGGTCGTACATCTTTGACTACTGCTGCTGATAAAAATTAGAAATCAGCTGAGCTGTGAACATCTCCGCGATTAGGTGAGTGTTTTATAATGTTTTAATATTTTTAGTTCAATAAGATTTTTCAGTTATTATATACCATAACATGTAAAGAGATAATAAATTTTGTTCTGTAATAAGATATATCACATCTTATTTTTTTATTTATCTTGAATTTTAGTTTCACTAATAAATAAAATATCGTAATTACTTTCTTTATTTATTGTATGTGCAGATCATGTATGGTGTTATATGGGTATAGGATTCGATGTTAACTATTGTTAACAACATAAACATAAAAAAACATAAAATTTGTAGTAAGTTTTCCTTATATATTGTCACATGAAATAAAACATCTACGATATATGTCCTGATTACAGGCAGATCATATCGAGATATACTATGTTACACAATTATGAGCATGTTTGTCTTGAACGCTGAGTATTTCATCATAAGCGTAGATTTTATAACAGTTTTCAAATCATTACTTGTATATGTTCTTAACTATTATCAACATCCTGCATACATAGATATGTAAAATTCAAACAGAAGTTTTCTATTAAATTATCTATGATCTAATTATTGTAATTTGGTAGTTTATGTCAAAAATCAAGTTTATTTCATATGAAAATATATTATATACAGATAATTAACTCGAATTTTGAGTTGGTATAATATCGCTGTAATTTATTCAGCAAATTAATTAATAACATCGGATCAATGTACCTATGTACCATCATATATGTTTTGCATCTTGTATGTCTTATCGTATAGATATCACATACAAGATTAATACCCAATATTACTTCCCGTAGTTACTACTATGTATCCTCTCGATAAGCATCCAACATCAGTTGCCAACAAATCACCAACAGAACGGGTAGGTATTGAAAATTTATCCTACGCCAATGTCGCTTAAAGATATAAAACCAATGTTGTAAAATGTTCACACTTTCACATACTGCCAACATTGTTGCCCAACGCGTGCCCAATATAACTCGGACAATCAGCCAACGTTACACCAACGTTGTGTGCTACCTGGGCAACTTCCTACTTTTACTCAGAAGCTATTTAACTGGAAGGCAGCAATACAATTGAATATGAGGGAATCAGGTCACGAACTTATCTTGCCCGAAGCGGAGTTGCACAGGGTTCGAATTTGGGCCCATTGTTGTTCATACTACTTATAAATGATGTGTGTAATATAATTGATTCTACTTGTTTACTTTATGCTGACGATTTAGAAATTTTTCGGATAATAAATACCTCTGCCGACTGTGATATCCTGCAAAATGATTTGGATCCATTGTGCGCTTGGTGTCAAAAACATTGTATCAATCTTAATGTTAATAAAGGTAAAGTAATGTCATTTTCTCGAAAAGCTGTAAATGTTGAATATAACTATGAAATTAACAATGTAAATCTGCAGGGATATACTGAAGTTAAAGATTTGGGAATACTATTTGATAGTAAATTAACCTTTAATAAACATATCTTTCATATTTATTCCCACTGCTGCAAATTGTTAGGTTTTATAATGAGATCTTGTAAAGATTTTGTAAATATCGATACCATTACTATTTTGTATAATTACTTAATGCGTAGTAGGCTTGAGTATTGTAGTGTAGTTTGGTCACCAGCGTACTTAAAATATATTAATTTGCTTGAGTCACTACAGAAGAGATTCTTAAAATATTTGTATTTTAAAAAACATGGTGTATATTCTGCTTTATCATATGATAATTTATTGGAACAATTTGATTTTAATAGTTTATCTAATAATAGAAAAATTATTGCGTTACTGCATAAGTATAAGTTGGTTCATAATATTATAGACGATCCGGTGTTTTTGTCACAACTTCAGTTTTATATTCCTCGTTTCAACACTAGAAACTCAATTACTTTTTTAAATAGACAGGCTGCAACAAATTCTTACAAAAACTCTCCACTTTATAGAATGTGTCATTTATATAATTCATGTAATTATAATTTAGATGTATTTGGCGATACCTACTGCTGGTATTTGGTCTCTGTGAAAGAATGTATTTGTTTCATTTCTTAGAATTAATTTAGTTTAGGCAATTTATTTAGTAATACGCACGTTATGTTTGTGTTTATTGTTAATATACATGTATTTATATTTATAACCCCATAATTGGATGTATTCTGTTGGGTTAATAAACAGTTTATTATTATTATTATTATTATTATTATTATTATCATGTTTATTCTCTCGAAAGGTATGTACATTGCATTTGTATACGACCAGTAAGGTAAGTAATACAATACATTCTATTGTAAAAATACAATATATGCTTAAATTAGTATTTCTTCTTCTCTAGGTGCGTGCTCAATTCATGTTGAAGACTTTCCGGACAATGTTCGTCGTGGCCAGGATCACTGCCTTCTGCATCTCCATATATATTCCGTCAGGCATACCAAGGGTTTTTATGTTTTCCATCAGCATTTTGGGGATTTCGCCGGTGGCGCCAAGGACCATAGGTAAGACACGGACACTTTCCACCTTCCATATTTGTTTCAGTTCAGCTGCGAGAGGTATATATTTTGTAATCTTTTCCTTATGTTTTTCCTTTATATTTGTAGGTGATGGTATAGCGACATCGACGATCGTACAGCTGTTGGTTATCTTATCCACAATCACTATGTCTGGCCTGTTGTGGTTGACTTGGTGGTCTGTCTGGATCGTACGATCCCAGTATAATGTGTGCGTCGGTGTTTCACACACTCGTTCAGGTGAGTATTTGTAATAAGGCGTTCTTTCTTCACAGTAGCCGGTTTTAAACGCAAGCCAGTTGTGAATTATTTTGGCGACTGCGTTGTGCCTCTCGGTGTATTCTTTAGGTGCCAGAACTGGGCATGAGCTGATAATATGCTCTATAGTTTCCGATTGTATTCCGCACATACGGCATCTATCGTCCCCTATTCCCGGGTCTTTTATGATATACTTTTTGTAGTTTCGCGTGGCCATCACATGATCTTGGATAGATGTTATAAAGCCTTCCGTTTCTGGGAATAGGTTTCCGTTTCGTAGCCAGGTGTTGGATGCTTCGTAGCTTATATGGTCTTCATTAAGTACGGCGATGTGTTTGCCATGTAATGGCTTGCGCCTCCATCTTTCTATTCGGTCTGGAACCGTTACGTTTGTCCCAATACTTGCTCTATCATCGGCTAGGTTTAATACCGTAAGATTGTTGTCCTTGCTTACCACGGTTTCCAGCAGGGGTTTTGTGTTTGCCTTTTTATAGAAGTATTCCCGAATTCCTTTTGTTATTTTATAATGCAGCTGTTTTAAGCATAAGAGACCTCTTCCCCTTATTATTATTATTATTATTATTATTATTATTATTATTATTATTATTATTATTATTATTATTATTATTATACCATATACAGGGTACCCGGATTTCGTAGGGACAACATGGGTAACTTTTTATTTGCAGACATTGAGAGACGGTTAAATTAGCAAAAACGTGTAGATTCAAAAGCTCACTAAGAATCCATTTTCAAATTTTACTTGTCATGCTTCATTTGTTTAATATTGAAGAAAAACTGAAATCTTCTAATTTCTTGTATTTGCCGTAACTTTTTTGTTACTTGAGATATTAAGATGCGGTTTGAAGCAATTCAAATTGTAATCAAAATACTTGTATTGGTGCTTAATAGAACAATTTTTTTTTGCGTTTATCGCGTTATCTGTGAAAACGACCGATTGTCATGGTATGAACCTGTCAGAAATACGTTGTATTTTGTACGTATATCAAAAGTTTGAAGAGCGTAAAACTAACATTTAATAACTCAAATTTCATGTGTGCTTATTATTAGTAAGCTAATCTTACCTCAAAATTTTTCATTTGAACGATGTATTTTTTTTCTGAGTGCAATTGGGTATCGCATGATATGGAAACTTCTTAAAAATTTGAAAAATTAAGCCTATTCTTTTAAGAAGCAATCTCAACTTTTCATTTATCATGCTATCTACGAGAAAAACACACCATCATGCGTGTACTCACAGGAAATGATAACATCGTACTTACCACTGCAGTAACTTTCACGGTGACGTTAGGACAGTATCTGTCACTACCCAAAAATAAACGATATCTGCTGGCTTGCAAGATCACCGTATTTTTTGTGGAGTACTGCTAAACATAAAATCTATGGTCCTACATATGTTAAAGAATTGCAAGAAGCAACACTTGAGGCGTCTAACACCATTAATCCCAATATTATCCACAAAGTAATAAATTGTATTCAGAGACGGAGTCAACTTTGCATTGTAAACGATGGTGATTTATTTGAGCAATTCAATATTGTTGTTCATTATTTAAGGGCACAATTGTATTTTTGTTTTATTAAGTATTTAAATTACCATGCGAATTAGTTCAAATCCAGTTACCATAACACCTAACAATTGGTTAAAAAGAACGTTTTCTTAAAAGGGCAATTATAATGGCATAGTTCAAATGAAAAATGTTAAGGTACGATTAGGTTACTAGTAATGAGCACACGTGAAATTTGTGTTATTAAATCAAACTTTTGATATGCGTACAAAATACATCGTATTTTTCCAAATTCTCCGTTATAAATTGAAGTAATAACACTTCTGACAGGTTCGTACCATGACAACCCTGTTGTTTTCACAGACATCGCGATAAACAAAAAGTTGTGAGGGCTGTCCCTAATCAGAATAAGCTTAATGTTCCAAATTTTGACAAAATGTTCATATCATGCGATACATGATTGTATTCAGAAAAAATCTCCTTTTGAAAGAGCTACAAAAATTGCACGGTTCCAATTTAAAATTTTGAGGTTAGGTGAGACTACTAAAAATTTGCGCAAAAGAAATTTGTTCACCCATAAAAGTATTTAGATTACAATTTGAATTGCTTCAAGCCGCATCTTAATATCTCAAGTAACAAAAAAGTTACCGCAAATAAAAGAAATTAGAAGATTTCAGTTTTTCTTCAATATTAAACAAATGAAACATCACAAGTAAAATTTGAAAATGGATTCTTAGTGAGCTTTTGAATCTACACCTTTTTGCTAATTTAACCGTCTCTCTATGTTTTCAAATAAAAAAGTTACCCATGCTGTCCCTACGAAATCCGGGCACCCTGCATATAAACAATTTAAGCGACACAATAAAACACGAATTTAAAAAATCTGACATTCACATACCTATCAACAATAGACACTTATTCACAAATTTAAAAACACCCATTAAACATGATAATCAAAGTAATGTCGTTTATAAATTAGACAGCAAAGATTGTAACAAATGTTATATCGGACAAACCAAACAATATTTAAAGAAACGAATTTATAATCACCAATACACTGTTACACATAACGTCACCGCTGAAACTGCTTTATCTAATCACTCTAAAGATAGACGACATAATTTTGATTTTCAAAACACTAACATTTTAAAAACGGAAAATAATTATAAAACAAGATTAATTTACGAAATGATATTACATAAAAAAACCAAAATTAAACCAATATATCCTTCATTATTATTTGCGAATGTAATTAAAATTCGATATATCAATGATTTCTTTGTTTTTTTGATAATTTTGTTGATAGGCATGGCCTACTAATTATATTATTAGTATTTTGACACATATTAAATGAAGGAAATCCACTGAAGAAGTCTTATTAAAGAAAACACAATTTTATATGTTCTGGAATAAATTGGTATTTAATTAATTGTTGTTTTATTAACCTATAAGTGGAAATATTTCAAAAATTGAAAGATAAGTACATAAAATAGATATATTAATTGAATTATACACATTAAATGTTTCATCCGTAATAACATTACCATCTTCGAAAACCGATAGAGAAACAAATCAAATCAAATCTCTTCGTTTTTTTTTTATTTTTTGTTTTCATCTCTTTATGTACGGAGAGAGCGCCGTCTATACCTACAGATTTGAAATATTCATTCGATATCTTCGCCGGCGTTCCGAATTTTCCATCTCACTACACCTAAACGTTATTTAAGATAATAAAATTATGAATAAATCGAATCAATATCGTGCAGCGGCATCGGAATATCGACGTCGGTAGAGGAGAGGAGCGCAGCTCTCTCGCACCTCGCCTTGGAGAGAAGATAACGAAGGGCTTCACATCAGATAAAATTGAGACGCTGTCGTACCAATTCTAACGCTCCACCATCACCGTTTCCGTATGGATGGAGATTTCGGTACACATGATGGACTTCTATCTATATATCTATATAAAATATTATTTCTTTCGAGTTTGGAGCAGTTTCAAAAGTCTCGCTATTATATTTGAAGAGCTCAAGATATTAACGAGCTTTTAAATCGAGTTTTCCGAAGTGACTTCTACCTTACCTCTTGTATATAGTATACGTCTAATCCCCCCGAGCGCAGATGCGAACTTTTACGAAGTAAATATTTAAAATATATAATATAATAATGTAGACGATCGCTTTTTAATTACCTACAAATTGTGAAGTACTACGCGACGTCTTTATGACGCGAATTAAACCGTCTCGTTTTAATGCGTGCTCGCTTCTCGACAAGAAGTTTCGCTCCGTGTTTTTAATGCGGGGGGACCGTAAAAAGGAGATTATTATGAATTCGTTTCTGTAGAGTAATACGCCGGCGAGTCGCGATTTAATCGTCTTCTCCGATTGAAACTCCGGCGATTTCCTTTTGATTTTAATATCGCTGACGATCGGAAAAACTTTGTTTCCGGCTTTTTTGTGCGGATTATGGATCCGAATTTAATTACCTAAATAAATGTTTATTATTCTAGATAATAAAACGATAAATGTCTCGAAATGGATGTTTAAAAATGCGAAATAAAAACAATAACAAGTTTCGCGATTTAAATTCGCGTTTGGAGCTGGTTCTGAGAAGAACCGTTAGCTTCTCGACGTTTCGATGAGCTCTCCCTCGTCTTCTTCTGGAGCGCGTTCGAGTAGAAAAGCTCTGCAGTCACTGATGTGGTCTAGATACTTGTGTTGTTCAACTTGTTTCAGGTTACGTGTATCATGGTAAAAATATGCTTAAGATCGGGCGTCCGGCAGGTTTCTAGGTCCCCTGTTATGTGTAATTTATACTTCGCATATTCATTTTTTTTAATTCTTTTGTTTTTATTATTTCTATCCTAACGTCGCTCAACTTTTGCATTAGTTCTTCCCTCTGATAGTCTCTCTAACACTCTAGTAAATGATATCGGAGGCTACCAAGACCCCAATCCCCCACGATCCCAATTAAGAGAACTTCCGAGTATTGATTGCGTTGTGTTTATAATAATAATAATAATAATAATAATAATAATAATAATAATAATAATAATAATAATAATAATAATAATAATAATAATAATAATAATAATAATAATAATAATAATAATAATAATAATAATAATAATAATAATAATAATAATAATAATAATAATAATAATAATTTTTTTTTTTTTTTTTGAGTGAGGAAAAATGCCTAAACGCACCATCAGGGACGAGACCCGTCCCCGGTGTGTGGGGCTCGCACCCACTAAAAAACCTCACTTTGTCAGGTGTAGAATCCATCCCGGAACCGCTGGTCGCATTACTTCAGGATGGCACCTCGTAGTTAGCCTCGATCGGCTGCCTCCATTGCTTGGGTCTCTCTCTTCTTCTCCTTCAGCACCTTCTCGACGAACGTGGCGATCTTCTGCCAGTGGTCGTGTCCGGACAGCATCGTTTGCACGACGTTATCCGGCGTTAAAGGTCCTACTTCGTCTTGTAGAGCGTCTCTGTAGTCATTCCACCTCTCGCATTCGAAGAAGGTGTGGTGAGCATCATCTTCCGCAGAGTCGTGATACTGGCATGTCGCGTTCTCTGCTATACCCATTCGAGCCAGGTATGCGTTGAAATACCCGTGTCCGCTAAAAAACTGGGTAAGGTAGTAATTTACCTCGCCGTGGTCTCGGTCCATCCAGTCCGTTAGGTTGCGGATGAGTCTGGCCGTCCACCGTCCTCTCGTGTCGTTCTGCCAGCGCTCTTGCCAACATTGTCGTGTGAGCGCTTTAGCGTCCGCTCTTGCTTGTCGTGCACCGACGTCTCGTCGTGTCTCGTAGACTCTCTTCTTTTCTTGAGCCAGTAAGTCTATCGGGGTTACTCCTGCGATCACGAGCACCGCCGGTTCGGAAACCGTACGGTATGCGCTGGCGATCCTGAGTGCTCCCCGTCGCTGTACTGAAGCCATCCGCTTTCTGTACTTGTCCTGCTGTAAAGCGTCAGCCCAGATCTCGCTTCCATACAACAGTATGGAATGGGTGACTGTCATTAGCAGCCGGCGTTTACTCGCCGTCGGTCCTCCTACGTTGGCCATTAGTCGGCTCAGCGTCGTCGTTACCTTAGCGGCCTTATCGCTAGACGACTGGATCTGTTGCCAGAAGGTCATCTTGCTGTCGAGCCGCAGTCCGAGATACTTCACGGAAGTTGTAGTGGTTATGACTTCCGTATCCACCGTCATCTCGATCTCCCTAGGGATTCGTCTCCTGGTCAGTAGAACGACCTCGGTCTTCTCCGTTGCCAGGGTCAGGCCGTGTTCGTCCATCCATGTGGTGACTCTTCTCATTACCTGGTTGAGCCTTCTCTGGGCATCCGCCTCGTCACGCGCTAGGATGACTGCCGCTACGTCGTCTGCGTATCCTATCAGATACGCATCTTGCGGCAGCTCCATTCGGAGGATCCCGTCGTAGGACACATTCCATAAGTCGGGGCCCAATATGGAACCCTGCGCCGCTCCTGCTGTTATCTTCTTCGTGCACGGCCCGCCTGCTGTGTCGTAGACCAGCTTCCTGTCGCTAAGATAGCTGCGTATCATCCTAAGTAAATAGGATGGCGTGTCGAACGTGTTCTGCAGGGCGTCCAACATGACGTCCCATCTCGCCGAGTTGAAGGCGTTTCTTACGTCCAATGTGACGAGCATCACCAGGGGTCTCGAGTAATGATTTCCCCGTTGAGCGGCTTCGAAGGTTTCCACTACCTGCGCTACGGCGCCGACGGTGGAGTGTCCCTTCCTGAAGCCATGCTGTCTCTCGGACAGGCCTCCCGCGTCGTCTATGCTGCTCTCCAGTCGCGTTTTGAGCAGTCTTTCTAGTAGCTTTCCAGCCGTGTCCAGCATACATAGCGGTCTGTATGCCGATGCAGTGGTTGGGTCGCCCTTGCCTTTGCTTATCAGCACTAGTCGCTGTACCTTCCATCTCTTGGAATAATAATAATAATAATAATAATAATAATAATAATAATAATAATAATAATAATAATAATAATAATAATAATAATAATAATAATAATAATGAGAACTACAGAAGAAGATGAACGCAAAGAGCAGTCAAGCGACAGAGATGTTTAAGGTATGAGGAAGAACTACTCGGCGACTTTGTGAAGTAGATGTCTATTAAAGATGGTTCCATAAAGTATGCCTGGTGTTTTAGAGGGTGGTTTTTTAGTGGGTATACCAGGAGCTACACTACTGGGACTCCCACACTTCCATGTTGCGGGATAGCATGCACATGGAGTCCATAAAAGATTTTTCCACCGGCAAAAAAAAATAATAATAATAATAATAATGATAATATAATTGATGGTGAATTAATTCCTTGGGTATGCGGTCAAAAGATAGAGAGGTCAAACTATTAACTTATTTATTAATTTCTCAAATATTTCGCAGAATATTCCTGCTTCATCAGGAGAACTACAACGTTAAAAAACAACAGTGAATTATCAAAATAGAATAAGAAACAATTGTACTTACTTAATACAAAGTGTAAGTTAAAACGGCAACGGTATGTAATAACTAGCAATACATTAACTACAAGAAAAATCAAACGGAAAAATTTAAAATTTCAAAATTGATTGACAACACCCAAAAACATTTAGACAAATATGTTAACAAAATTAAAAATTTTTCCATAGTGATGATATAAAATATCCTTTACAGTAAATGTATGAAAAATAGTGAATTCAGCAGAATTAAATAACAGTCAATTAAAAGGTAAGAACTAAACAAAACTATAATCATGGGGCAATAAGATGAAAGAATAAGAAAATATAAAAATCAGTCAAAAAGTTTGTTCTACAAAGGAAATTTAAAATTAGGCTATTAGTTTTTATTTGATAAAATATTGCAGTAAATGGTACTTAGTTGATCGGTGTCAGATTTGTAATTAACACAGTATTTATGTTTACTAATGTCTAAAAAAGTCTATTTTTATAATTATTATCAATATTTAAAATGGTCGTATTGTCAAAATCAAACTTATGGTTTCGCTCTTTAGAATGATTCGCTAAAGCACACGCTCTTTTACCTAAACGGCAATCACTTTTATGTTGGCTAACACGATGCTTCAGCCATTGGCAAGTTTGGCCAATGTAGCATCTGTCGCAATCCAAACAAGAAACTTTGTATACCGAATTAATTTTAAACGGGAGGGGAGTCTCATCTTTGATATTAGCAAAAATTATTTTTATTATGATTTGATTGTACTTAGCTATTTTTAAATTAATTGACTGTTATTTAATTCTGCTGAATTCACTATTTTTCATACATTTACTGTAAAGGATATTTTATATCATCACTATGGAAAAATTTTTAATTTTGTTAACATATTTGTCTAAATGTTTTTGGGTGTTGTCAATCAATTTTGAAATTTTAAATTTTTCCGTTTGATTTTTCTTGTAGTTAATGTATTGCTAGTTATTACATACCGTTGCCGTTTTAACTTACACTTTGTATTAAGTAAGTACAATTGTTTATTATTCTATTTTGATAATTCACTGTTGTTTTTTAACGTTGTAGTTCTCCTGATGAAGCAGAAATATTCTGCGAAATATTTGAGAAATTAATAAATAAGTTAATAGTTTGACCTCTCTATCTTTTGACCGCATACCCGAGGAATTAATTCACCATCAATTATATTATCATTATATTAAACGGTCGAGTATTTCTTTCAATTGTTAATAATAATAATAATAATAATTCATGCCTTAGCATCCCCCAACAGCTTGCGCCAATTACAGGGGGCATCGGCTGTAGGAACTGCGGCGTAGCAAGTCCTTTGTGGGCCTGTGGGTCACTGGGATTTAGAGACTCTTATTTACTCCTTGTATTATTCAAAATTTTGATGTTCTTTTGACTTATTTTAATTTGTGTCTATTTGTGCTATATTCGAAAAAATGTTTCAATTAAAAGTTGTTTTATTTTTATGATAATCAAAATTAATCAAAATCATTTTTTTTTGTTAAAATGCAACCTGTATTTTAGAGATTAAGACTCAAAGAAACATCTTGCTAGGAAATGTATATGTATGTATGTACCTAATAATTATAATTTTTGTGTTCCTTGATCTAATTGTCCCAACACTAGGACATTCGAGTTAAAAATAACCTGTCATCCGGTGATTGAAATAATCTAAGTTATCCTTATAATTCAAGTGATGAATAACCGATTCATATATAAGTTCTTTTGCAAAGCACGATTTCACTAATCAAATTATTTTACTTTCTGTTTGGTGCAGCATTTATGAAAGGTGCTTATAATGGACTTCAGAAGAAATATATATTCACTGTTGCGCTCATAATTTAAATCTGTTGCTTAATAATGATGCAATGTCCAATATTACCTACAGAATTTTTTTTTGTGCTGTTGTTTAATAATGATGCAATGTCCAATATTACCTACAGAAGTTTTTTTTTGTTAATAGATAGAATTAAAAGATGCTTTGTTTGCTCTTAAAACTAATTTTTGTGATATAATTCGGACACTAACAGAAATAATACTTACTATAGCAATGACGTAAGTGAAAAGAATGATGAAGTAAATTTAAAAAAGAAAATGGTACGATTAGAAACGGTATTCGACATTGTCATGCAAAACGAATTATTAACATCAATTAATGCTGCTTCTAAATTATTGCAAACTGAAAATTTTGATTTGCAAAAAGCATTAATTATTTTAAATGCAGCATATGACAATGTGATTACTTTCAGAAACAATTTTTTAAATTGCAAAACTAATTCTGAGCTTTTAGCAAAAACATGGAAAATAAAGTAGACGCGTTCGAAAAATAAAAACACATTTTGATGAACTTTGTGAAGATTTTCGATTTAACATTTCAGAAGATAATTTTAGGATAAAAAGATGGATTTTTAAGTTTTACGGAAATAAATAAATTATTCGGAGTAATTTTCCCGGAAAATTTAAAATAATTATCTGATGATGAAATAATTGATTTATACCAACCTTTTACTAGGCAAATATACTGACGATTTAACCGCAGATTTTAAGGCACAGATACTAACTTTCAGGAAAACCTTTAAAAAACAGTTAGAAAACATAAATTCGGTATTTGAATTAGAGCAATTAATATTTACAGAATATTCTATTCTTAGTTCGGCATTTCCGTTACCTTGTACGGCTCTTATTTTGTTCTTAACATTCCCCGCATCAATTTCTAGCTCCGAAAAATCATTTTCAAAAGTAAAACTTATTAAAACACATTTAAGGAACTCTATGGGGCAATAGCGCTTATCAAATTTGGCGATTTTGAGCATTGAAAATGAAAGAGCACGTAAATTAAATTTAAGTGAAATAATTAGCATCTTTGCTTCAATGAAAGCAAGAAAAGTTAACACGTGTTTAGTTAAAGTAAATGAACTATGTTTGTAAACCTAAACTTCATATTTGTACTGTATGTTTTTGTGTTTGTAAACTTAAAAGAATCTAAGAAAATGTATTTAACTTACTATATAATCAATTAATTAATTAGTTTATTTTTATCTATATATGTATATATAGGGTGTTTCATAATATATGCGCAGGACTTCAGGAAGTGATACCTTGTCCAAAAATTTGAAAAAAAGTTTCTATCAACTTACCCTCTAAAATGCACCATTTTCGAGTTACAGGGTGTTGAAATTTAATTAAAAAAAATCGTTTTTTGGAAGTATCTCCATTTTCTACTTATAATAAGTTAAGTTGTGTGCGAGAAAAAAAAATTTTAAGTCATAATTGGTGAAGATTTTGAAGGGGTAGTGGTTGTTTTTCTCCCCAACTTCTACGCCACTTTAGAAAGTACGGTTTTGACACGTCCATTTGAACCGCCAATGTTTCCTACACAAAAAAGATACTCTTGGTCATGAGCTCTAAAGTTGACCGTTTTCGAGAAAAATCAACTTTTATGTTGAAAAACATGGTAAATTTTTTGAAATAAAAGTTTTATTTTACTAAAACATTAGAACAAGTAAGAAAAACAAACGTTAACAACATAAAAGTTGATTTTTCTCGGAAACGGTCAACTTTAGAGCTCATAACCAACAGTACCTTTTTTGTGTAGAAAACATTGGCGGTTCAAATGGATATCTCAAAACCGTACTTTTTCCAGTGGCGGAGAAGTTGGGGAGAAAAACAACCACTACCCCATCAAAATCGTCACCAATTATGACTTAAAAAGAAAATTTTCTCGCACACAACTTAGCTTATTATAAGTAGAAAATGGTTACAAAAGCTGTTTTCTTTACGACAAACCATTCCGGACATATTTCCAAGAAACGATTTGTTTAATTAATTTTCAACACCCTGTATCTCGAAAATAGTGCATTTTAGAAGGTAAGTTGATACAAACTTTTTTTCAAATTTTTGCACAAGCTATCACATCCTGAAGTCCTGCGCATATATTATGAAACAGCCTGTATAATAAATGTATTTAACCCTATGAATGATATTTTTTTCATTTTCTGTGTCCTTTATTTACAGTCTTCACATGTCCAGAAGGCTAAAAACAATCAAGCAATGTCTGAACTTAAAATCAATAACATGTTAAGGATAATCAGATTTCGGAGAGGAGAAAGTATATAGACCGTGTCCGTAAATGTTTGAAGCTGACGTCTGTCTGTCAAAATGTATACAATATCTGTGCATAAAGTTTACCACCCTGAGAATGTCGCGCGTCTGTAATTTCGGTGGGTTTATTTTTTTTTGTCATTGCAATGGTTTTATAGTTGTAATTTTTTATAGTTATTAATTTTAATTAGCAATAAGCGTTTCCAAAAGGAAGCATATTGTGTTTGATTTTAAGAAATAATTTTAATAATATTATACTGAAAGTAATTACCGCGTGGGACGCTAATGTTAATTCTTGCGATCGAAATCAGATGTAGTATGACAAACTTAACCAAAATTTGACAGTAGCTGTCAGCCTCAAACATTTACGGTCACCCGATACTTTAATTTGTACGAAATGTCAAAAGTGACAACTAACTTCGGAATGTCACTCACAACTTTATTTATTTGTTTTAACGAAACGGTTAGTTCGATTGCAATTGTTTTTTTTTAATAATCGAGTCTGGTGTAGTCGTTGTTTCGTAAGTTAAGTTTAAACTTCTATTATTCAGTTGTTGAAGGATGTACGCCTATGAATTTTTTCACGCATTATTTTCAATCCTTTGTCTGAAAGGAAACAAAAAATTACCGTGATATCTCTATGCGTTTGCTCCTGAAGAAGCCATTAGTAATGGTGAAACGTCGAGTTAGTTATTGAAAAACTTATCTGATGTTGTCAAAATAAGCCACTTTTCAATTGTCAATCTTCAAAACCGGGGATTTTAGTTATAATTATGCACAAACAACGAACGGATTACATTTTAAGCACACGATTGTAAAACCTATTACTATTGAATAAAATAAATTTAAGTAGGAGTGGTTTATTTAAAATAACAGTGCTGCTAACTGTAGAAATTACGGAAATTTTTCAATTCAACGGGAGCTTTTATGAACAGCTAGGAGGGACGGCAATGGATAACTTCTTCTCACCATTTTCAGCTAACCTTTTCATAAGCCGTTTTGAAAAGGACTTCTGAGAGCGAATATTTTCCTAAAGTTTGGCTGAGGTATGTGGATGACATTTTCGCTATTTTTCATACCAAAAAAATGTAATACTAACGATTTGCTCAGAATAGATTAAATAATTGGTTCGAAACCATAAAGTTCAGTTATGAAAGAGAAGAAAACTGTCAGCTACCCTTTCTAGACACTTTAGTAATTAGAAATAACAATAGATTAGAGTTTGACGTGTATAGAAAGGAAACCAGTACACTTCGCTATATTCTTTCAGATTCACATCATTGTGTTCAACACAAAATGGCAAGCCTGAATTTTTTGGTCCACAGACTCCTCACTTTTCCCTTGAACAAGGCGAGGTATGAGAAAGAGCTTAAAATTATAAAAGATGCGGCCAAGTGTAATGGTAGTTAATTAGGAAGTTTAATTATAAGAAAACTGTGAGCGAATCCACGACTTTTCAAAAGAATGTTAAAGCTTCTCCCTTACGCTCCCTTTATCACTAAAGGTTGGAGTAAAATCTTTAAAGAGGTAGATCTCAGAATAGTTTACAGTTCTGGGACTAGTTTACGAAGTGTCATCGGTAACCCTAAAGATAAAACACAACTTTTACAAAAGTCAGATATTTACGAAATCAATTGTAAAGATTGTAATCAGAAATATATTGGGCAAACCAGGAGAGCAGACTCAACTAGATTTAAAGAGCGTATGGCTAATCTTAGATTTAATAGAATTGAGAAATCGAGCGTTGCCCAACACATTTTTGAAACAGATCACAACATCGATCATATGAATGTTAAATTAATTAGACAAATAGACAATTGTTAGTTTCTAAATGTTTTCGAAAGTTTAGGAATATACAAATGCAAGTCATGTGACAAGACATTTAGGTTACCTGTTATTTGTAGATTTTATTTTAATTTAGTTTTGTCAATTGCTTTTCAAAATGTGTTTAATGCTTTTCCAATGATTCTGTACTAGTATTTGTCAATTGAGTTTCGCAAACATTTTGCGTTCTAAAATATTTGGTGTATCGATATGGATAACAATGGTCACAGGAGAAGAAATGCCAAAATAAGTAATGAAATACGTACTTTAGTCATTAATTTTTTGAATAGTGGTTCCACGATGACAAATGTATTACAACAATTTTACCTGATAGGTACCGTTCCAAAAATGTATGCAACCTATTAGAGCACTAATAATCTTGCAAAGGCATCGACAGCCAAAATTATCTTTAGCTCGAAAAGAACAAATTTGCGACTGGATTGGTGAGGACTGCTCCATTAGAGCTTATAGCCCATTTTTAAATCCCATGGAGGAACTCTTCAGCCAATCGAAACAATTTATACGAAGAGCTCAACTGGCGAACGAAAATGAACTATACGATGCAGTTCATAATGCAGCTGAACATTTAACCCCACAAAACTGTCTACATTATGTATATAGGTACAACAAATGGAGTCTTATTTACCAGATTGTTTACAGAGAAACGAAATTTTAGATTAAGTTACATGTGTTAGATTATATGTATAAAATATGTAATATAAATAATAGGAGAAAAGCATTCGACATAATGAGAAAGTAGTTTGACAAAAAAAGAATCTCATTTGACGTTTGCAAAACGAGAAAATCATTTGACAAATACGGAAAAGCAATTTGTCAAAAGAGGAAAACCAAAATAAAAATGCTGTATTATTGCCTTGATAATGACAGCTTTGTTGTCGAAACGAGTCGGTGTTTAGTAAAAACTTGTTGGTTATTCCCATCTTATACAAGCGACATGTTGGTTAACTGTAGTTCAATTCTTCAACTTGAATTTGGAATTTCTTTCCGAATTCTTTTCAACATTTTGAATCAAATGTTTGAACACCCTGCGTAAAAACATTTCCTGACAATCTACTAGATCACGTATCATTAATTAATCATTGACATTAAAAATTAGGTCATCTAAATGAGGGTCATTTAAAAGGTGCTCTCAAAAAAAAAATAAAATCAATAAACGGATCAGATTTTGATTCGTCCTCCAAATTAAAGACTGCTATAAACGTGCGGGCTGACTCGTTTGCATTTTCTACTAAACGATTACCTATAGTCAATCCCTTCAAGAAAATAGTAGATAGTCCTAACTCAAACTCACCTGGTTCTCGATTTCGAAATTAAAAGCGTCCTCCTCCCTCTTCAAAAAAACGTATTTATTCCGGGGGAACACACTCCGATGGGATAATCTTCCTCTTTAGTCGTTATACATATAGGCAAAACACCGGATAAAATGAAGCGATTAATTCTTGTGTTATGCGTGTGCGGGGAAGTCTCGGGCAATCTCTCAATCTAAACGCGACGAAAATCAGTTTGATGATGATGGAGTACCCGTGGCGTGAAGCGAGCTCAGCCAGCCGAAATCGCCCGTCTTTGTCGCCAGTAATCGACCGTAATAATAATAATCGTAACGATGATGTCGTATTATTATTTTTCTTTTTCGACAGAGGGGGTGACAGTAGGGAAAACAAAAATTAAAAAAAGAACTGTATAATCTTAACGTTTAACGTTTTTCACTTTTACACCAGTCAGTATCGTCACGGAAATAAACGATGATTTAATTTGGCACCAGCATTAATTAATATTATATATAAGGTGATCAAAAAAAGGGGAACAAAAATAGAACGCACTCTAATTAAAATTGCATAAGAATTCTGAGTGATGTGCGAGGGGGGTGGGATCCGCGTTCAACTTGATGATGGTGATTATTCTCGAGATGTATATAGTTCGGGTCAACCTGTTGCGAATCCGTTCGGTCTCGACTGGGGTAAGTTGCGGCGTGCGTGTACTGCTTTGCGCTCACGGCCCTGGACGAAGGACCTGCCGCCGCCGATGCTGGTGGTGGTGGTGGTGGGTGATGGTACACCTGCTGTGCGCCTGTCTGATATGATTCTGCCGCTATTGCCGCCGCCACCGACGTCGACTCCTGTTCCCGCTCCTGTTGCCTGCGTTAGCTCCGGTATATACACATAATTATATACATATATATACATATATGTATCGTTACATATACATACATACAATCGGGTTGTTGCGTTATACGCTCTTTCGTTTCGGGGACCGTTTTTTTTCCCCTACATTGAATGCTCTAGTTTTATCCTCTATTTTATTAATATATCTATTTTGTGATCTTTATGTATTAATTTATCTTTTAATTCCTGAAATATTTCCACTTGAAGGTCAATAAAACAACAATTAATTAAATATCAATTTATTCCAGAACATATAATATTATATTTTCGTTAAAAAGACTTCTTCAATAGAAGAAATTAACATTTAATATGTGTCAAAATACCAATAATATAAATGGCCATGCCTATTAACAAAAATATCTAAAAAAAAACAAAGAATTCATTGATATATCGAATTTTAAGTAGATTCGCAAATAATAATGAAGGAAAATGTTGTTTGTGTCAGTTTGTATATGGAAAACATTAAAACAGAAACTTGCGGAAGGTAAGATATGCGAATTTTCATGTACACCCCACAAAATTGTAAGCACAACAAAATATGTTATTATTATTAATTGTAGATGTAATTTGCTGCCCAAGAAATCAAGAAAAAAATGACAAATAATCTGTTCAATGTTCAGATCAGTAGGTGAAGAATGATGTCGACATTAATTGTAAACTAATTTCGTATTTGAAACGACAATCTGTTGGTTACAAAGCCAAGAAATCGGTCTTTTTTTTATAAAAGAAGCGATATTAAAATATAAATACATATGTCAGCTTTGTCGTTGACACCTGTCACAACTTGAAGTACAATTTAAAACTATCGCTGTGTCATCAATCTTGCGAAAGAAAATACTTAAAAACTCTATGTTGGTATGGCTGATTTTTAAATTGAAATGTGTCAAAAATTTGACAGTGTGAAAGTCATTAATACAATGCGACTATAAATGATTGTAAATTTTCGACTTAAGTTGGCAACACTTCTGTAATTTTATGTTAGCATACCTGATTTTTAAATTTAAATTTGTCATATTTGTCAAAGCAAAAGTCATACGAATAAAACCACTCAATTTCATTTTAACAATGGTATTTATTATTGAGCAAAACACATTTATTGTAATGGCTTATTTTCGAAGCGGCTTACGAAATGATGACGGTAATTGGCTATATTCGCTGCAATCAACTTTTGAGCAATTTGTTGCAATGTATCCAGAGGACCAAGTTGATTACCGTAGCTTTACTATACACACTATAAGAATTGTTGAAAAGATTTTGAACACCGGTAATGTGGCTAAAGGTAAATCTACTGGCCGTCCCAATGTTGCTACACCTGATGTTTTGAAAAATGTTAATGAACGTGTTGCAGAAAATCCTCATATTTCAGTACGTCCTTTATCTCAACAAATAAGTAGTCCCATTATCAATTATTATTATTTCCTTTTAACCTTTTTTATGTCCATTCCAGAACTCATATAAATCCACTCGTAAGATCCTAAAAAAGCATTTACATTTATATCCGTATAAATTTACAATTGTTCAGCAACTTCATCCTCCTGATTTCGTATTACGAACACAGTTTTGTTACTGGTATAATAACAATCTGAGGCTTGGTTTCATCTGTCTAGTTATGTTAATTCCCAGAACTTCAGAACTTGGTCGGCAGAGAATCCGCAGAACTTAGTCCAAGTGCCATTGCATCTAGTTAAAATCGGTGTTTGGGTGGCAATGTCACGACAACGAATTATTGGTCCGATATTCTTTCAAGAAACGATTAATGCTCAACGCTACCAAACCATTATTTTGGAATCATTTATAAATCAGTTGGATGACATAGAGTTAACGAGTGGTTATTTTCAGCAAGATTCAGCTACAGCAGACACTGCACAAATAACAATTAATTATTTACACCAATTCTTCCCAGACCGTTTGATTAGTGTAGGTTTGTGGCCAAGTAGATCTCCCGATTTGACGTCGCTAGATTTCTTTTTGTTCCCTTATTTGAAAAACTCAATATACCGGAATCAAATACAGAATTTACAACAGTTACGGAACGCTATTGAGAAGGCAATAGCAAATATAGGACCTGAAATGTTATCTAATGTTCCTTCTGGTATCAGTAAACAAACATGAATAACGCATCTATATGATACAAATGACATAACCTACAAAGTTGTACCTATATACGATAACCAGGCAAGCCAATTTTTCAGTGTTGCCAAAGTAAATATTTGTTACAAACATTTATAGTCACTTGGTATTAAATAAGTTAAGTAATTCTAACCTAAAAATATATCAGAGTTGCCAAACAAAATATTTAGGTATCGTCATCGTCCCTCGACAGATAGCAGTATAGCTAACCTACCACACTGTCCCCAACTGTCAATAGCCAAATATTCCCATGATTTTAGACTAGTGACGTAAAAATGGCGCGTTTATTTTTCCGTTTGAAATTGTGCAAAATTTTAATCGAACAGTTTTGTGGAACGACCTAATGTGGAAATAAAATTTACGGATTAATAGATAAGCTATTTGTCTATAATTCACGATGGTATTATTACATTTTGATTTTGCAACATGTGTCTTGTTCCCAATATCCGAAAAATTTACCTTTACTTTCATCGTGTCGTCATTCTCGACTTTCACTTGTTTTACTAGACTCCAATGAATATTATTTAAATTCATTGTTTCTAATGTTATTTTTTTTTATGTCGTAAAATTTGGATATTTCGGTAACAATGTATGGATTTCTTCGGCAAGCTGTTCTCGCTATAACATACCACTGTTCCTGGGTATAAACAGGAATTGTAGCCGCAGCTCTTTCAATTGTGCTGTGCACGGAGTCGCCCTCATTTCTCAAGGAAAGTATGAGATATTTTTAATTTCCAGTTGTTTCTACAATACAAATGCGGTTTTGGCAACAACAATTATCCGAAAAGAAAGGAAATTCTTCATTTTTTTTCGTTTGAATTAATTTTAAAACGCATGTACCTATTTCTGTGCAACCTCTGTAACCAATAGTTTCGGTCCACATGTAACACCTGCTTTATTGCCTAATTCATATACTGTCAGATTTATAGGTTGCTAACTTAGTGTTATAAAAACTAAATTACTGTCGGTTTTAGGGCAAGATAGAACCTGATGCTGCAAATCATATACTGCAGCACAAAAGCTATGATCACTTTTACTTCTTTGCTTATCTATATCTTTCATATCCCTTTTCTCATCTTCATTTTTTGCAAATTTAAATTTTTCACAAAGAGAACATAAATCTTTCTTTGATTTAAAGAAGGATAAGTTGAATTTTATACAAAATATATACCTGTACATTGATTTTTTTACTGGTACATACCTTAATATGTTTTTCTTTACAAAATTCCAAATCTAAAAAATACATTTTTTTAATATTTAAATTAACAGGTAGATATTCTTTTTTAGAGTCTTTACGATAGTACTGACTGTCAACTCTGGATCAGGTTTAATAGAGCTATTTGTTAAATCTATTTTCTTTATAGTTGTTTTGACAACTAGATTTAATATTGAAAATGTATCAAGAAAATACTTTTGGCAAACTTTTTCCATGTTTCCTTTACTGCTGGGCAAAAAGTAAAAGACAGTTTTCTTACCTTTTTGCTGCTCTCAGGAATCTCATTTTCCAAATTCTCGTGATGTTTGCGTACTCTACTCCGTTTTGGGGTTTTAATATTTATATGTATATATATATATATAATCCATTTGTTTATTTATATCCCAATAACTAGTAAACTAAGTTAATCGTTCGGCATTAGTAAATTTGCTGTGACAACGAAGTCTACAGTCTTTACAACCATTTTTCATAGCTTTCTTCTCTGCTAGTTTATTTTTTTCGAGTTTATGTAAGGCATTTTCAATATCCAATTGCTGCAAAGAATGTTCAATATCCACATGAAGTTGTTCCCTATCCTGGATATCTTCAGTGACGTTGTCCAGTGGCGTAGCCAGGGAAGAGCCCGAGGAGCTTGGGCCCCTCCGACATTAAAGATAGCATTTACATGCTCTCTGATGCGTGGAACACCTTAACCAAAACTAACTTGCAAAGAGCATGGAATAAATTATGGTCTGAAGAGCAGAGTGCTGGAGAAGAAGAAGTAAATGATAATGAAGACGGTGGTGTTAACGAAGTGACGGGAATAATGCAGCAAGATCCCGGGATTTGAACAATGCGCTGAGAATGACGCCAGTGAGTGGTTAGCTGTTGATAACGATCCTGGATACCGGATGTTGACAGATGATGAAATTGCTGCTATGGTGTATGAAGACGACGTAGATCTAGTTGAATCAGATGATGTATTTGAAGACGAAATTGAAGAGGCAGGGCCGACACATTCAGAGGCATTTACGACAGCAGAAACTCTGATGTCATGGCTCGAGAAACAGGAGGAGACTAGATCTTCCCAGCTCATTCTGTTAAAAACAGAAAATGTTAATAGCACAGCCACTTGAAACACCTGTGCACTCGCACACTCAAAAACACGAGATTCACAATATTGATTTAAGAGTGGTACCGCATTTGCTTCGATGTCTTTTCTGCAATAAATTGCTACTCCTGCATGCAAGGATCTTGCTCGGCAATAAGAAGATACCGATACATAATCATGAAAGTTTATAAATTTTATCTGGTCTTACAGAGAACATGACAGTGACAGTAGCCTAATTTTTCATTTAGTGCAAACAGTTCATTTGTACAAGTAGTAATACATTGTGCATTACAATGCATTATGTTTATGAAATATTCCCTTGGTTTATATTCTGGATGCGATACCTCTCTATTAAAAAAGAATATCTTTGGATCTTTATATTTTTCGGACAAATTGACGCCTTTGCGAATTCTTCTTCTTATACATTTTCGATGCCAATTTTAAAAGCTTTCATTGACGTAGATCTTATTTTCCATTCCTCAATTTCAACTTTGCCATTTTTACATACGTTTTGGATAATCTAATCCTTCACCGTGCCCTGAGTGCATGACGCTTACGCTTTTTTTTTGAATTTACCGAAGTGTTTGAAAAATAGTTTAAATGCCTATACTACAACTAATGTCTTTAATGTGCCAGTTTGTTTTTACGTGCATGTCATCATATATTATCTTACATTTAAAATATTTATAGAATTTTGATTTTCTCTTTCGAAAGTAAATTTTAACCTATCATGGATAGGTGTTAAATGTGTGCAGAACATGTTCAATTTTATCATTTGGTATGCAGCATAGACAATGATCTATCTTACCGTTTATAAAATTGTACATGATTATAGTTTAATTTGTTAAGTGAGACCTGCTCTAAGTCCTCCAAGACTAAATTTGCTATAACAGCAGATAATGGAGAACCCATTCCTGTACCGAATATTTGTTTATATATTGTGTGATTGTACTAAAAATATGTTGAATTTAAGCAAAGTTTTGCAGCCAAGATGAATTCATTTTTTGGTAAATTTGTATAATTGTGAATTAAATTCAATTAATCATATTATGTTTACATTAGTAAATAGTTTAATATTCTACACGAGATTGTAATATCGTAAAGATAATTCTCAATGATTTCTTTGTCCTTAAACATTGTTGTTAATTTATATCGGTTCCAATATTAATCGACTTCTATTATTATCGTTCATTTCTCGTTGCCAAATTGAAACGCTCAATAAAAGAAAATCACGTTAAAGGTAATTTATCTTAAATTAAAAACTGATTTATAACGATCCGATTTAAATTGGAAAATTAACGCGTGAGCGTGTATGATTTCCTATTGTTATATCGACCTATAAAAGGACCAGCACGTCCGTCCATAAGCGTACTGCATTCAGAAAAACTCTCGATTAACAACGAATCAAGATGAAGATGTTTGTTTGGTTCTTCTGCGTCCTGCTCGTGCTGTTGCAAGGTAAGTACAATTTAGCGGGTTCCAATAATGAATAATGTTTCGATAATATAATTTCTTCTTGCTGAATTGTTAAGTTATAACTGTAAAATTCTGTTACAGAATTATCTACAACCAAACTTCCATATCTTGATGTATCCAAAATACACCAATGTTCCCCCGACGGGAACTGTCTTGTGTAGCGCAATAAAATTTATTGAATCATATGCTATGGCGTTTTTGTTCTTTATATGATGCGAGTTTTTCCCCACATCATCATCATCATCATTCCTAAACCTTAAAATGGAATACAACCAAATTTAGTGTTAAAAAGTAAGCGATGAAAAGATTACGGTAAAGAAACAAACTGTCATCACTATCGATGTCAAAATTAACTGCTAGAAGTGTCATCAATTCTTTGATAGTGAACTTGAATTCATTCAATGGATTTAGCAATCTTGTACAAGAATGGTTAATGCGGTGTCGATAACTTATGAGTAATCCAACAAAATTAAGATCGTCAAGACATAACCCTCGCGAACACCAGACTGGCTAATACTCGGTAAGATATTGTTAACGTTCGAAAAGCCACAGATCTGATGATTCGTAGCTTTTTCAGCAGCTTAGAAAGTACTGGAAAGATAGATATGAGTCTTAAGACGACTTATGTAGGTAGAGGCAGAATAATGCTTCTTTTCCAACAATGTAGAAAAACGTGTTCTCTACGCACGCTGTGCTATTACTCTGAGAGGCTGGTCAAACGATAAAAACAGCGCCATTTGCAAGATCTAAGATTTGGCCCGAATAAACAGAACATTTGTCTGATTGCTACTACGTAATTGCTGCGCGAAAAAATTTTCGGATTCTCCAACAAAAATAAGAACAAGATTACTTACGTTAGTGTGTCTTCTGTTACTCGTACTGTACATCATACAGAAGTCTTGCCAGTACCAAGATGCAGATTACAGATACAAAGGAATAAATTATTATCGACCGACGATGATGAATATTTGCCATCTCTAGAGGACGGATCTTATTTAGTAAATCAGTCGGAATTAAATGAGCTTATTCGAGATCTGAACTTGTCAAAAACTCAAGCAGAAATATTAGGATCAAGACTGCAAGGATGGAAGTTGTTAACTCCGGGTACGCGTATTCTGTATATCGAAATCGCCAGATAGAACTGTCACAGTATTTTTCAACTGAAGAAGGTCTTTCATTTTGCAAAAATGTTGACGGTTTAATGCAAGAATTAGGTTACAAACACCAACCGGAAGAATGGCGTCTTTTTATGGATCCTTCTAAATTGAGTTGAAAGCTGTCTTTCTACATATAAGAAACATCTACCCCTCCATTCCTGTTGGTCATGCCGTGCACATGAAGGAAACATATGATAATGTCTCCTTGATAAAATCAATTACAAAACCTATAAATCGTACACCAGTGCTGATCTCAAAGTAGTTGCAATTCTACTTGGTCTACAACTTGGATTCACAAAGTATTGCTGTTTTATTTGTGAATGGGATAGTCGAGCGAGAAATTTACACTACACTGTTAAGCAATGGCCAACCAGATTACAATATAGTCCTGGAGAAAAGAACGTAGTCCATAATTCGTTGATGGAGCCTCATAAAATACTTTTACCTCCATTACACATAAAATTAGGTCTGATGAAGAATTTGGTCCAAGCATTGGACAAAGAGGGACCAGGATTTCGATACCTTAAACAAAAATTTCCTAATATACCTGAGGCAAAACGTAAAGAGCGGATTTTTATAGGACCCCAGATTAATCTGTTACAACAGGATCGAGAATTTGACGTACTCTTGAGCGATTTAGAACGGACTGCTTAGGATGCATAAAAAAATCTGAAGATTACGAAGAAATTGTTAGTGAACTTGTTAGAAGTCACCATGATGCATTAGGCTGTAATCTGAGTCTTAAAATACATTTCTTGCATTCGCACCTGAACATCTTTCCCCCGAATCTTGGCGATGTTAGTGACGGAGGTGATGGGGACAGATTTCATCAGGATATTTCCATTATTGAAAAACGCTATCAGAGCAAGTGGAATAGTGAGATGCTTGCTGACTACTGTTAGACTTTAATTTCGGAATGTTCTTCATCCCAATATAAAAGAAAAAAAATCTAAGGGTTGTAATTTTTTTTTCTTTATTAGGAGTGTATAAAATGAGTGTCAGAGGAAAAAAAAATTTAGAGCTTGCTTTAAATATTCCTAAATCGAACAAGCAGTTACTATATGCATTTATGTATATGGCATGAGAGAATATCTGGCAGGATTAAGAATGACATTATATCGACATTTTATAACTTTTTAATATCTCTTAGAGATGCGGAATTTGTTACAATATGGCTAGATAATTGTGCAGCCCAGAACAAAAATTGGGCACTGTTCTCATTTTTGTTTACATGATTAATTCAAATCTTGTAAATCTAATCAAATACATTCACTCAGGGCATACATTTATGTCAAGTGATGCTTTCGACCACCAAGTTGAAGTATCTTTAAAAAAAGAGAAAAAAGTGTATGACTTTGAAGATTTCAAAAACTGTGTAAAATCTACCAATTCAAAAAAAGGTGAACGTTTTTGAAATGAAAATCGAAAACTTTTATAATGTTACAAATTTCACTTCTGAATACAAATTGAATAAGGCCAGGATATGGTACTTGTTGAATTTAAAAGAGGTTGCAGATGCTTGCTAGGACATTGTTTAATTCCTCTTTCAGAGAATTAAATTTTGTTTTGTCTAAATACGAAAAGAATCCGTTACCAAGTCCAATTCCTAAAAGAGATGAAAAAGGCATTTCCAAAGAGAGAAGACAAAATTTATTACTCAAACTCAAAGGAATACTGCCAAAGAACCGTTTTGTATTTTGGGAAAAGTTGACCGAATCTATAATGAAGAATTTACCTCTCTGTATTTTTTAATGATCTACCATAACAAATAAAATTTATCTTGTACCATAAAAGCAACTCCATCACCAGATCATAGTTATAAATATATGAAGACTGTTTAGTAGGGCAGTATAATATGAGAAAAACCTCGATATTACATTTTTTGGTATCAACATACCTCAGTCAAACCCTAGAAAAATATTCGCTCTCAGATTCTAAGCCCTTTTCAAAACGGCTCATGAAAAGGTTAGCTAGAAAGTGTGACAAGGAGAAAACTCCCGTTGTACTGAAAAATGTTCTGTTTCATACAGACTTCAGTTAGACGAATATTTTCCTGGATAGATTGTTGACTCAAACTGTTTTGAAGCAACAAGTCCTCAAGGTATGTCAAGGTGTCTGCAATCGGTACACTAGGAAAGAGAGAACTAACATCAAATGAAATCAATACTTCACCCTCCAGCAACTGAATATTTTGAATGTCTTTAATAAATTCTAACGAATTTTTTACTGTAAAACTAGGTTGCTGTATTGGCAAATTATTAATTTCATTGGTCAGCCGTTTAGAAACCTCGTCGGTGTGTCAATTGCCGAAACAATTGGCCTTACCGACTTGCCAGGTTTGTGAATTTTAGGTAAACAATATAATTTAGGGATAACAGGATTGGAAACATGTAGCTTACGTCTAACATCGGCAGTAACAAAGTTGTTACAAACTTTAAACGCATTGTTGACGTCTCTAATCATTTTCGGCAAAGGATTTTTTGAAATTGGCTTATAAGAACTACTACTCAACAGGTTATTAACTCGATCATAACAATCCTTAGGGAGAGGTTGTTGCAAACGCAGGGTGTTAATTATCGTAATGTAATATATCCATTAGTTGTTCATATGCCTGTTACGAGTACATGCAGGTCATTATGGGTAACAACCATATTTATAAACGTATTGTTGGAAATGTTAAGCGACTTCGACTCATTCCAATTACAATATGGGTTCTTAATTCTATTTAAAGTTTGAAAATATTGTTTTATCGAGGACTAACAGGAAAAATCATCCCAAAAAAACCTAGTCAAAAGCTTAAAATTAATAAAATTAAACTTGGTTTCTTTTTAGATGTATATTAATCATATTATGTTTACATTAGTAAATATTTTAATGTTCTACACGAGATCGTAATATCGTAAAGATAATTCTCAAAGATTTCTTTATCCTTAAACATTCTCGTTGGTTTATATCGGTTGTAATATTAATCGACTTCTATTATTGTCCTTCATTTCGCGTTACCAAATTGAAACGCTCATTAAAAAAAAATCACGTTAAGGTTAATTTATCGTAAATTAACAACTAATTTATAACGATTGGATTTAAATTGGAAAATTAACGCGTGAGCGTGTACGATTTCCTATTGTTATATCGAACTATAAAAGGACCAGCACGTCCGTCCATAAGCGTATTGCATTCAGAAAAATTCTCGATTAAAAACGAATCAAGATGAAGATATTTGTTTGGTTCTACTGCGTCCTGCTCGTGCTGTTGCAAGGTAAGTACAATTCAGCGGATAATATAATTTTTTGTTGTTGAATCGTAATGTTAAAATTGTAAAATTCTGTTACAGCATTGCCTCCAAAGTCCCCCGACCTTTCACAAGTACACTACTGTGACCCTAAAATGGAGATATGTCTTTTGTAGCGAAATAAAACTTAATTGAATCATACACTGTGGTGTTTTTATTCTTTGAAAGATGCGAACTGTTCCCGACATCCCAACATCATCATCATTACTAACCTTTAAATAGAATACAAACAAATTTAGTGTTAAAAAGTCGGCGATGAAGAGATTCCGGTGAATGGTGGATGTTCGAGTGCCACTGAGGTCCGTGTTCAGTCCACTATTGTTTAGTGCCTATATTAATGACTTGGAGACGAATTTAGCAACAGCGAAGACTTGTCCTTATGCTGATGACATTACTACCTCCATCACAGATACATCAGATCAAGAAATAACAAAGAGATTGAGGGATGTTGTTTTGCTAGATAGAAATTACGCTTATTTGCAATTTAACAGCTATCAATAACATTTTAACGGCTAATTTGTTTAAATCTTTCCCTAACATCAGTCTCTTATTAAAATCCTACAAATTAAACATTTGAGGGAGAAAAAATTCTGATGCAGTTGCTTAATTGGCGTTCAGGTTCATTTATTCAAAATAAAATGTTGGAATTTATATAGGCCTTTAACCCAGCATCGTGGAGTAGAATAATTGTGGAATTATCAAGGAGAGATATCCCAAGGTATGTATATCATAAATATAATAAAGGACTACCTCTCATCGAGGAGAATTCTTGTGTTCCCTAGACAACTATGCTAGATCTGCAACTTGTAGACGGTGCCTGCAAATGACCCAAGAGATATGATGTTTAAAGGTAACGAGGCAATAGAAAAGTTATTAAACTAGCCTCCGAGAAGACCGAGGCCATTACACTAAAAGGATTCTCAAAGTGTTCAAAACTCGAATTTGAGGTGCTCGAGGAACAAATTGTCTCGAAGATGGAATTGAGATACCTTATTTAGGGTGACACTAGATAGAAACTTGACTTTCGGGAGCCTATAATAAAACGAGTAGGAGGACATGTAAACTTCCGAACCTACTTGAATAGGTTCAAATTGGTGGAAGACGATCTATGGCAAGATTATGCAATGGAGGGGACGCCTGAACACGTTAATGGGAAAGATGGGTTGCAAGAAGAAACACTTTGACAGAACAAGTACAGCGAGAAATAAACAAACACAGCATCGTAGAAACTATGCTGGAAAGTGAAGTTAATTGGAAAGCTGTCACTAGCTGTATCAGATGCGTAATGGTAGCAAGAGAAATTCGTGGGAAAAGCAAAGCTAGATAGACGCTACAGACTTCTATGCTGACAAGGTTACGCTAACAGCATTTGGGCAGGAGTTAATCAGTACTAGGGTTTTTAGTAGGTATGCCAGAATAGTGAGTTCTACACTAACAACCAATGACACCCAAGTCCGATGTCGATAAAGGATTTTCCTCCGTCAAAAAAAAATTATAGGAATAAAATCTAATATTCGATTGTAAAATTATTGCCTAAGTGTATTGTTTTTTTTTAAATACATGAAGATATTTTTTTTAACCTTGAATCAATAGGTACACAAGTATCTGTTCATGTAACCCTAGAAGATCCACAAAATAGGAAAAATTAAAATCGTTAAACAGATCGCTGGTTAATAATAACGGTTTTAATATCAACATCTTAGGCATCATTTAACACACACACAAAATGGAACAACAATATTAAATAAAGTGGTTTACACAAATGAACCACAAAGTAACGATAATTCGACATTGTTTGGCTTTGCACAGACGCCAAGGTTCATTTATCGAAAATTAAAACTGACTTGGAACAATGCAATCTGTTTCCAAAAACCAAATGACAAAAGTTTTTATATTAATATGGAGTCGTTCCTACTTTTCTATTGTCACATCGAAACCTATAAAAGGACCTGCACGTCTGCAACCGTAATTCATTCAAAAATTGTTAATAAAATAAAATCATCAAGATGAAGATACTTGTTTGGTGCTCGTACGTCCTGTTGTTGCTGTTGCAGGGTAAGTATGATTAAGTTAGTTTTTTTTTAATCATGAAACTGGATGCATATCATGAACCTGTTTAACATTGTTATTGTAGCGTTAAAACTATAAAATTCTATTACAGGACTTACTGACACCAAGTCTGCAACTGTTCCGTTTATGTGTAACGATAAATTTATTCTGCCCTGTAAGGATCAGCCGGCCTATTTTGCTCAACTAGCACAACACAAACAGTAGTATCTTCGATTTTTCTCCCCTAAATATTGGCTCTTCATGGTAACATTACAACTTGACAATAGTAATGAACATTGATGTGTAATTAAGGCAATGTTTAAATATATAAACCGAATTAATATATTTTGTTTTATTTCTTAATTATTACGGAGACGTTTATTGGTCCTCCATTATTAAAACGACATATAAAAGGGCCTGGGAATCCATGAAGGTACTTCATTTAAAAGTTATTGAATAACTTAATTATTTCTAAATTTAAAAACTTGATAAACAAATAAACATGAAGATCCTCTTTTGGTTCTTCTATGTCCTGTTGTTGTTGTTGTTGCAAGGTAACTACCTACAATTTAGAGGGTTTTAATTATGGAACCTGGTAGGGGAGAGTGGGGCACACAGAACCGCCAAGGCACAGAGGACTTCGTAGATATTGCTAGTGTAATTGCTGCCATCTGTTTTATACTTCTCCATACTGTACCTACCAAATCATTTTATCATGCTGCAATCAGATTTGTAGCTTAAAGCAGCGCTTGCAGTTACAGTGCGAAAGAAACTGTTTTATAAGCTAAGACTTATACATAATATTTTCTTGTTATTATGTCGCCTAAAACGGTTGATGGTATTTAATTTGTGTTTATTAACTGCAGGCATTTAAAATTGTTATTCATAAAGTTTCAAAAGATCATAATAGATACGAGTAGATAGGATTTGTTAGTCCTTTAGGCTATTACAAAATAGATAGAATAGGCCAAATACAAACAGAAATAAATTAAAATACATTCAGAGAATACAATAAGTTATCACAGCTCAGATATTGTCAATATATGATACAAATTCACCCTCACTATAAAAACAGCCTTAAACCAACATCATCTTTAGTTTACGTTTGAAAGCAACATCCGAATGCAAATTTTTCAATTCTATCTATTAAATAAAGTGGAACCAAAATTGATGGGCGACTTCTTATAAAAAGAATGACGCGGTTTGCTAGGAAAAAATGTTATTTTTGTTCCTGGTGTCGTAGTCATGAATATTGCAGTGTTGTTGAAATTTGTCTTTGTTACTAAAAAATATAATTTAATAACATAGGCCTGCATTTTTCAACACTTTGAAAGTTGATTAAAAAATTTTAACTGTTTTCTAGTATTTTTCAAACCAGTAAAATCCAAAAATATAGACAAAAACACGATTTATTTCACTTATAAGGTAATTTTATAATATATTAAAAAAAAAACAAAAATATACACCTAGAAACTATTAGAAATAGTTATTTATTCTTTATGCTTTTTAAAAAAACGTTTTCGTTTTTGAGAAAAGCTTCGTTTGGTTGTTTTTCTGTCATATTCAGCTAAAGGAAGATCTCTTCTCAATGTCCAACAGTAATCGGCCATCATTTTTTTGTCCCAGCGCCCTTGGTATCTTCTTTCCATCTATTTAATATCCTAGTGAAATCTTTCTCTTTGCTCTTGTCCCCAAGATTTTCTGGGAAATAGTCCAAATGTGAATGTAAAAAGTGAATTTTTATGCTCATATTGCAACCAAGAATCCTGAATTTTTCCAGCATATTTTCAACGATCTCAACATAATTTATATACAACTTCGATAAAAGCATGCCATGCATGTTTTTCCTTATCTTCCATTACATTTTCAAATTCTTAATCTTTCATCAAGATCCTAATCTACGGCCCTACGACGATTCCCCCCTTTAATTTTGCCTGTGACAGAGTCGGAAATGTTTTACACAAATATTTAAAACAATCTCCTTCTTTGTTTAATGCCTTAACAAATTGTTTCATAATTCCAAGTTTTATGTTAAGTGGTGGAAGTAACACTTTTTGAGGGTCAATAAGACTTCCGTGAATTACATTTTTGGTTCCAGGTGTTAAAGTCACTCTTTGTGGACAGTATCTTTTTATCCAATGCTGTTCTCGATTTCTGCTATCCCACTCGTATAGGAAACATGGAAATTTAGTATATCCAGACTGCTGACCCAAGAGAAGGCCTAAAATTTTTAGATCTCCACACACTTCCCAGTTGTGATTTTCATATTGTCTTCTCAGAAGTAATTCCTGTAAATTTTCATAGTTTTCCTTTAATTGAACCGAATGGCCGACCGGAACAGAAGCAAAAACATTGCCATTATGTAGAAGAACAGCTTTAAGGCTCCTTTTTGAGGAGTCGATGAAAAGTCTCCAGTCAGAAGGTGTGTGCTCAGGAGCTCCGAGGAAAGTAAATAGATCAGCAATTGCTTGGCAGTACACGAGTGGTCCGTTTTGTGCAAAATATTTTATAAATTCAGCCTCACGATTTCTATACCAAGAGAAGGTAGTTTCTGGGGCAAGCAAGTTTTTTTGTTTCAACCTATACCCCAGTACTTCAGAAAGATCTTTTGAAAGTCCCAACTCTCTTACTAAATCATTTAGTTCGGCTTGTGAAAATAGCTGAGGTTGGTTTTGACCTGAGGTTGATCGTTCATAATCACAATCCATCTGTACGGAGCCTGAAGTTGAAGAGGTTTCAGTATCTTCTTCTAGTACTTTGGGGAGTATAGATATCGGTACATCATCATTGTGAGGAACTGGTCTGACAGCTGATTTAATATTGCTTGGGTACAAAATATGTTTCAAAGTTTTTCTATTATGCCCCTTAATATCACAAAGACAGAAGTAGCAATCGTCATGATGATTTTGCGGTTCTCTCTAAACTATCGGTATTCCAAAAGGAAGGCTTTGTCTATTTCCTTTGGTCCAATGTCTTAAACCTTCTTCACATACCTTGCAAACAACGTGCGGTGCCCAATCTTTATCTTGATCTCCTAATTTGATTTTGAAATAAGCATAATATACAGTTTTCACAAATTCACCAATTCGTCTTTTAAACTTTTTCAAGACGAAATATCCACAACTATAACAAAAATCAATTAGAGTTCGTATGCGTAAATTGTGACGAAACTAGTTTTATTTTTTATGAAAATAAGTATTCGCTTTTAATTCTTTTTTTATTAAAGCAAACATTTAGTTGTTATTTTTGCCGTATACTTTCTAAGTTTATTTAAGAGTAAAATGTATTTTGTGTCTAAATATAGCTACTTTCTTTCATTTTTGACTTAATTTCTTTGTATATAGTTAAATTGATGGTCCCATGTGCCCCGATGTATGGGGCACAAGGGACTGACAGTATAAAGCCATTTATTTAGAAATATAACCAGTTCCTATTTGCTAATTTAACCGTCTCTCTATGTCATCAAATAAAAAAGTTACCCATGTTGTCCCTACGAAATACGGGAACCCTCAAAATATAGGCTTACATACATGAAATAAAACTTATTAAATCATATATATGTACTGCAGTGTTTCTATTCTTTAAATGATGTGACGTTTTTTCCGACATGATCATCATTCCTCCTCTTTAAATAGAATACAAATAAATCCGATATAAATCTAATCACAATCTTTGGACGCAATTTCATAAATTCCAGACAACGGTCTCATTTCGGGTATGTCTTTCGCGTTGCCTAAGAAATTGTTTAATGTACTTGCAATCTTTTAACAAACACACAACAATCGAGTTGTTGTTGTAGACGTCAATTATATTTATTTCTAATAACTGAGGTATCCAAAAAAGGAAGTTTGCTGATCTTTACTTCCTCCGAATTAATTAATTAAATTTTGCGGTGTTGGTGTTGCTGATTTTCTTTTTGTCTGTATCTTATCTTGAGCCCACAGTCATTGAAATCACATTCATTGCTTAAACTTTTTTTATATTTATAGTCCACTAGGCCTAACTTACAATTAGACGATTTAGATGTTTCTTCTATCTATCTAGTGTAAAATAAATTATTTCGTTTTAGTTATGAATGCTTTTCGTGCGCATTGACAACTGATTTTTGAGAAAAACGTCTCCTTCGCAAAATATAAGGAATACTTTGTTTCGTTTTTTTTTTTTAAGAAGAGAAGATAACATTTTCTTCAGTGTCATTTCATTTATTTGTATTGCATTTAAAGGTTAGGAATGACGATGATGGGAAAAAGGACAAACACTAGAGCATACGATTTAATAAGTTTTATTTCAAGCAAGCAAGCCTATATTGTGAGGGTTCCCTAGCTTCGACTGCCTAATATATACGCTTATACAATGCAAGAAATAAACTGAAGCTTCCGATTAACAGTTTGTGTTAGCCAGGCCGCCAACAACCGACAGAAGGAGTGATACACCATGGCTCCCTTTTCAACCTTTCCCGACGTGCGAAGCTGATTCCAGTAAATTCTGCAAAACATTTATTTCGTAGTTTTAACTTTACGATTACATTTCGGTTGTTAGATGAAAGAAACAATTTAGAAAGTGATATTATCCCAACGTTAATATCAAATATATTAATGAGTTCTACAATTGAAAACCGCTAAATTATAGTTACCTTGCAACAACAACAACAGGACGCAGAAGAACCAAAAGAGAATCTTCATGTTTATTTCTTTATTAACTTTTTATATTTAGAAAGAATTAAGTTATTCAATAATTTTTAAATGAAGTACCTCCGTGGATTTTCAGATCCTTTTATACGTGATTCTAACAATGCTGAACGAATAAACGCCTCGGTAATAATTAAAAAAATAAAACAAAATATATTAATTCGGTTTATATATTTTTTAATAATTTTGACATTATTTTAATTACACATCAATGTTGTATTGTTAAATTGTGGTGTTATCTTGACGAGGCAATAATTTCATTGCGAAAGCTCGAGTTACTTTAAAAAGAAATTAATTATCGTTTCACACCGATCACTATTCGCGAATATTAGATTTCGAATTCAACCCTGTAACTAGCGCGAAAATGAATTCATTCTCGGGTAATTTTCCAGAATAGTTTAAGTCTTCAGAAATTTAATATCTCAAGCATTAAGCAATCAATAGATTACCAACAATAAATAACTTATTTTATATTTATTATTATATGCTGTCGTAATAATTAAATTTGTATTATTCAGTTAGATTGAATTGTTCTAAATGAGATTTTAATTTTCGATTTAATGTCAGTATTAAACGACCTGTATAATAAGAATGTGAAACCTATAAACACTTTCGCGATAATTAAAGTTGTGTTATTGAATTAGATTGGATTGTTATCAACAATAATATATCAAGGGAGAATAAAACGATTTCATTGCTGTTTTTAAAATTATATTTTATATGAGTGTATAGGTTATTGTTTTATAGAAATGTTAATTTATTACTTTAACAAATTAAAACGCGTAATAAAAATGTAGATAAAACACAATTTTGTTTCTAACCGGCACTCTCAACCATTCCACAGATAGTAATAATAATAATTTGATAGTTTGTGACAAAATAAACTTGTATAAACATGTTTTGATTGCACTAATTTAAATCTATCGATAAATTTCTAGGCTAGATTAATTTGAAACTTCTTCGAATCGAGTTCTTCCCAGCTTTTTAGTGATAAATTGTGTGTAGAGTTTAATAGTTGAACTGGTATCGCAAAGAATGTCTGTTTTTCTTTCTGGTAATTTGAAATGCTGCTACTGGAAATGATCTCGTTTAGTATTTGTTTTATATCGCCAAAGAGTTGAAATTATTCCGATCATCCAAATATATATGTGTATGTATATACCATCGTACATAATATTTTGAAAAATAATCAATATAATAGTAATAATAATAATAATAGAGTCTTTATTGCAAATAACAAATGTAAGTAATACAGAAAAGTACAGAAACAATATATCTCGATTGTATGTATTTATTTGCAATCTCATGGCGAGGTTCAGTTTATCCCTGAACTCACACCTAAACCATGTAATGCATAAAGTTGATTAACCCAAATGGCTAGATTCTAATATTGATACACAAATTAATGCTGTGATCGAGTCCCCGCCCACAAGTTATTTAATCGGTCTACATTTCGTCCAAGATTGGTACGTAATAGAGCGGAAGCGAAATAGAAAGCATAGTAAAGAAAGAAAGAAAGAAAGAAAGAAAGAAAGAGAGAAAGAAAGAAATGCTGTCAACCAAAGAGCATAGTCAGTTGCGCTTAAATTTGGCTAAAGGTAATACAGTAAGTGAATCGATTAACCTATTATATTTGGCGAATATTGTATAACTGAAAGATCGTTGAAACAAAGAGGTTTTATGTGGTAGTAGTAGTAGTTTATTGTCATCAACACATTTACATGACATGTCATTAAATATACAGGGTGCTCGTTTTTCGAGCGGAAGCATGGGTAACTCGGTTATTATAAGAGATAGGAGATCGGTTAAATTAGGGCAAAGTTGCGCATTTGGGAGAGAAAAGATATGCTGCCGAGAAACTTAAAAAATTTTCATGGGGTGCTGAGATTTTTGGAAAAAAGTGAAATTTTAAACTTTCGTTTTAACGTTGTATATCGAAAACCGATCAACGTAGACGTTTCTAACTCAGACATTATTAAGGCACTTTTTTACAAGGAATCCAAATGTGCCATCCATTCTTTCAAGACGTTCTAGATTCAAAAGTTACGGTAGTCAACTTTGTTTTTTTCTTATGGGCACCATATTGGATTTTTACATTTTTGAGTAAAGCTCTTGATTCTGATTACGATGATGTATCACACGATATGGTCCAGTTTCACAATTTTATCAAAATAACCAGAAACCCATTTTGAGAAGAAAGTCTTGGAAACAATTTCCATACTTGTGTTTAACAAATGCATTTGTGACAGTCCGATTAAATTTAAAATTTTAACGTTCACAAAACTTATCCAGAAAATGATGATTTTAATAAACAAATAAAACAAAATAATATTATAAGAGATACTCGAAGGTTTCACCATCTATTTCTAAACACAATTCTACGCGTCTCCTTAAATGTCGTACAGCTCTTGAAATATTCCTTCTTCTTATTTTAGTCCTTAAAGTGGTAATTATCTTTCTTCGCAGCTCATGAATATCAGCAGGCACTGTTTCATAAATAATATTTTTCATAGTTCCCCATAAATAATAATCCAACGGAGAAAGATCAGGTGAACGCGCTGGCCAACAAATGTCCCCATTATTTGAAATTACTTTTCGAGGAAATAGTTCAGACAAATAATCACTTACTCTCCTAGAGTTATGCGGCGGAGCACCGTCCTGTTGAAACCAACGGTTATTCAATCGGTTGAGGCAAATGTTGTTGTCGATATAATCCGTAAGATATGTCCTTAAAAAGTGTAAATAGTCATCTGTATTCAAAGTCTCTTCATAAATGTATGGGCCAATGATTGTGTCGCCTAACAGACCGACCCATACATTTATCCCGAACCGTACTTGTGGTCGACGTCCTTCATGTACATGAGGATTTTCAACGGACCAGACATGTTCATTGTGTCGATTAAACATGCCTGAGTTTGAAAACTTACACTCATCCGTAAATATTACGTTAGCAAGGAAATTAGGATTTTGTTCCAACTGGTCCATAAAACTCCTACAAAACGCTACCCGTCTATCGCTATCTCCAGGATGCAGAACTTGGGTGACGTGTTTTTTAAAAGGATGATATTTATGTTTCTTTAGTACTCTCCATACCTTCTGACGCGTTATGTTTAGATCTGCTGCAATGGCTCGTGTGGAGGTAGAAGGATTTTCTTGTACCTAAAGAAAAATTTGGTTTATTGTTTTATTTATTTTGTGCGAGATTCTTCGGAATTCTCTTACTCTTTGTAAAATATCCACTTCATTTTCATGCGGCGGTCTAGCATCATATTTTCTAGGCTTACAAAACGAACCAGAATCGCCTAAATTTCGGTGAAGTAGCAGAAAATAGGTCTGAGCTGATTGTTGCCTTTCTGGATACCGCTGAAGATATGTTTGTGAAGTAACTTGTACATTTCGATGTGAAGCGTAATAAATCTCTAGCATATCTCGTTTCTCTTCGCTTGAAAACGGCATTTTGTCGAAAAAGTTGGGCAAATTTAATAAATGTAAGTGACAACAAGCAAAACTTAATCGAACTGTCACAAATGCATTTGTTAAATACAAGTATGGATATTATTTCCAAGGCATGCTTCTTAAAATCGGTTTTTTTATTATTTTGATAAAATTGTGAAACTGGACCATATCGTGTGATACATCATCGTAATCAGAATCAAGAGCTTTACTCCAAAATGTAAAAATCCAATATGGTGCCCATAAGAAAAAACAAGTTGACTACCGTAACTTTTGAATCTAGAACGTCTTGAAAGAATGAATGGCACATTTGGATTCCTTGTAAAAAAGTGCCTTAATAATGTCTGAGTTAGAAACGTCTACGTTGATCGGTTTTCGATATACAACGTTAAAACGAAAGTTTAAAATTTCACTTTTTTCCAAAAATCTCAGCAACCCATGAAAATTTTTAAGTTTCTCGGCAGCATATCTTTTTCTCTCCCAAATGCGCAACTTTGCCCTAATTTCACCGATCTCTTATCTCTTACAATAACCGAATTCCCCATGCATGCGCTCGAAAAACGGGCACCCGGTATATAAATATTAATGATATAAAAATATATACAACAAGATAAACAAATTATATCAAAGACAAAACACAATGAGTATATAACACTCTGGAACAAATTCACAGACATATAGAACTAACATGCCACATCCATATTACTTTCTAAATCGTTCATGTAAATTATGAATAATATTGGTCCTAAAATAGAGCCTTGTGGGACACCGTGCCTGATCGAATTTATTTTTCAATAACTCTCCTGTCACCGTACCATTTGTCGCCTGTTACACTATCAGACGCTGCACTCAGGTCGCATAGGGCCAACTCAGCCGCATCCTGTTGATCCCTGGCAACCGGAATGGCTTCCACCATGTCAATCATTGCCGTCACCGTTGACTTCCCTAAACGATAACCGAAAATACTTCGTATGTCTCAAAAAAGACACCACTTTTGAAATTACAGGTAGCACTGAGATAGGCCTGTAATTGCTTACAAGGTCCTCCTCACCTTTCTTACATAGAGGTATGTACAACTTTGGCAATCTTTAACTGATCAGGAAAAATTCCCTGCTTCACACATGCATTTACTATATAAACCAATGGGGCAGCAACCTCAACAGCAACGCTCTTCAATAACTGTGTATGTAGACCATAGATATCCTTTGAAGTTTTGCTTTTGAGGTTTTTAATAATCCGTGCAATATCTTCACAACTAATTGGATCGAAGAAACAGGAATTGCAATGATCAACCTCTTTGTTTCTAGTTAGGATCAGCACTTTCTTTGTATCTGAACCAACCCCCACAAAATAGTCATTAAATTCATCTGCCGTAATCTTAATTCTGTCTCCGTTAACATTTTTTCTAGTCTTTCCAGTTTCGTTATTTATGATATTCCAAATTGCTTCTTGCTTGTTTTCAGCCATTAATATATATTCTTTATTCTTGTTTCTTCTAGTAGTCTTTATAAATTCGTTGTAATGATCTTTGCTGGTTTTATACCAGTTGTAAGACATCTTGTGGTTTGGTCAGCCTGTATATAGGGCATCTAATTTATTCCTTTGCTCGTACAAATCTCTAGTTTTCCAATTTGTGATCGATGTCAATCAAGTTGTTACATTTTCCTAAAGGCTAGTTTTAAACATCATTCACATTTTTGAATACAATTAATAGTTCTGTATCATTCATTATCTGACGTGTTAGCTTGAATTCGTTACGGTTTCTCGGTTATAAGCGTTTCTTTAATTAAAGTCCGAAAAATACATCTTTTTAATGCGTTTCGAATCTCAGTAATCTTTAAATATCGAGATTATTTGTATTATATCTAGATTATTGATTTGATTTGGGATTGAATGACCTCCTATCTAAATAGTATTATAAATAGACATAGTGCATATTTGTCAGACAGAACGGTGATAGAAATATGCTGTAGGGACCACTATACGAGTATAAGACTTGTCGGTTGAATATTCTATGTTTTTATTAATCGGCATCGCATAGATGAATATGATAAATCTAAAATAATAATGTTATTATCTCCGTAAACTGTATTTGTCATATAGTCTTTTTTTGTGTGTGTTTGTTGTGTTCAATGGCTTTGTGACACTCATCACATCATTAATGGCAAGTAACGGCACCGTTGGAGAACATTTACTGGTTGTCTATTTCATTATTTCATCTTTTCGATGAAAATCATTAATTAACGGCGTTGGAGAACATTTACTGGTTGTCTATTTCTCTCTAGAAAAGGACTAAATGGCCTCCTACGTATTGTTAATACGAAAATCGTCTAAAACAAAACGAAGTCTTATTAATGTTAAGAGACTCGATGAAAGAGCATTCCAGTGCACAAACTAGTAGGTAAACGATTCAACTATTAAAAGTAGAAACCCTAAGGAAGTAAACGTATGTACATACGTAGACAGCTTCCATCTATACCCGTGTAATGTAGGTAGTTGCTTAATTGGCGATCAAGTTCATTTATTGAAAATAATTTTTTTAAATTTATATAGGAGTAAAATGTAATCGTAAAATGAACGCAAATTTAATCGTTATTCAAACGTTTATTGTTACATAGATCGATCTCTGAAAATATCTCCGAAGTAATAAACATATTCGACTGTAAAACTATTGCCTAACTTTATTGTTTTTTTTGTTAATACATGAAGATATTTTTTTTAATCTTGAATCAATAGGTATCTGTTCATGTAACCCTAGAAAATCCACAAAATAGGAGAAATTAAAATCGTTATACAGATCGCTGGTTAATAATAACGGTTTTAATATCAACATCATATGCATCATTTAACACACACAAAAATGGAACAACAATATTAAATAAAGTGGTTTACACAAATGAACCACAAAGTAACGATAATTCGACATTGTTTGGCTTTGCACAGACGCCAAGGTTCATTTATCGAAAATTAAAACTGATTCAGAACAATGCAATCTATTTCCAAAAACGAAATGACAAAAGTTTTTATATTAATATGGAGTCGTTCCTACTTTTCTATTGTTACATCGAGACCTATAAAGGGACCTGCACGTCTGCAACCGTAATTCATTCAAAAATTGTTAATAAAATAAAATCATCAAGATGAAGATACTTGTTTGGTGCTCGTACGTCCTGCTGTTGCTGTTGCAGGGTAAGTACGATTAAGTTAGTTTTTTTTAAATCATGAAACTGGATGCATATCATGAACCTGTTTAACATTGTTATTGTAGCGTTAAAACTATAAAATTCTATTACAGGACTTGCTGACACCAAGTCTGCAACTGTTCCGTTTCTGTGTAACGATAAATTTATTCTGCCCTGTAAGGATCAGCCGGCCTATTTTGCTCAACTAGCACAACACAAACAGTAGTATCTTCGATTTTTCTCCCCTAAATATTGGCTCTTCATGGTAACATTACAACTTGACAATAGTAATGAACATTGATGTGTAATTAAGGCAATGTTTAAATATATAAATCGAATTAATATATTTTGTTTTATTTCTTAATTATTACGGAGACGTTTATTGGTCCTCCATTGTTAAAACGACATATAAAAGGGCCTGGAAATCCATGAAGGTAGTTCATTTAAAAGTTATTGAATAACTGAATTCTTTCTAAATCTAAAAACTTGATAAAGAAATTAACATGAAGATCCTCTTTTGGTCCTTCTATGTTCTGTTGTTATTGTTGCGAGGTAAGTACAATTTAGCAGGTTTCAATTATGGAACCTCATACGTCCCATAAACATATTTAATATTAACGTTTCGATAATATCATTTTTTAAATTATTCCTTTCATCTAACATCCGAAACGTATTCGTAAAACCATGTTGTCACAATACTGGTGGCTATCATCGACCAGACGATTAACACTAACTGTTATGGTAAGCTTCCACGGCCCAAGTCTTTATTGATTATCTTACTTTCCAAGTTTTAACCGCGTCATAATATAGGTATACATAAATATACAAGTACAAAAAAGACAACAAAGCCACAAACAAATATACAAAAATGCAGAATCTACTAATAGACGAAGCATCGAGTTAGTAGATTTTCGTCCATTTAGTTTGTTGCATTTCGTATTTAGTTTATTTCTTGTGCTTATATACACATATATTAGGCAGTCGAAATTAAGGAACCCTCACAATATATGCTTAAGTGCATGAAATGAAACTTATTAAATCGAAAATATTATATTTAAAATCAGCATTATCGATAGTGTAATCTTATAACATTTTACTACATCCCCAAAAACTTCTAATCAAAACTCTCAGAATAATTTCAACTCTTTGGCGATATAAAACAAATACTAAACGAGATCATTTACAGTAGCAGCATTTCAAATTACCAGAAAGAAAAACAGACATTCTTTGCGATACCAGTTCAACTATTAAACTCCACACACAATTTATCACTAAAAAGCTGGGAAGAACTCGATTCGAAGAAGTTTCAAATTAATTTAGCCTAGAAATTTATCGATAGATTTAAATTAGTGCAATCAAAACATGTTTATACAAGTTTATTTTGTCACAAACTATCAAATTATTATTATTACTATCTGTGGGATGGTTGAGAGCACCGGTTAGAAACAAAATTGTGTTTTATCTACATTTTTATTACGCGTTTTAATTTGTTAAAGTAATAAATTGACATTTCTATAAAACAATAACCTATACACACATATATTTTCTGAATATCTTATTATTAATTATAATTATAAAAAAAAACAATGAATAAAATATAATTTTAAAAACAGCAATGAAATCGTTTTATTCTCCCTTGATATATTATTGTTGATAACAATCCAATCTAATTCAATAACACAACTTTAATTATCGCGAAAGTGTTTATAGGTTTCACATTCTTATTATACAGGTCGTTTAATACTGACATTAAATCGAAAATTAAAATCTCATTTAGAACAATTCAATCTAACTGAATAATACAAATTTAATTATTACGACAGCATATAATAATAAATATAAAATAAGTTATTTATTGTTGGTAATCTATTGATTGCTTAATGCTTGAGATATTAAATTTCTGAAGACTTAAACTATTCTGGAAAATTAACCGAGAATGAATGCATTTTCGCGCTAGTTACAGGGTTGAATTCGAAATCTAATATTCGCCAATAGTGATCAGTGTGAAACGATAATTAATTTCTTTTTAAAGTAACTCGAGCTTTCGCAATGAAATTATTGCCTCGTCAAGATAACACCACAATTTAACAATACAACATTGATGTGTAATTAAAATAATGTCAAAATTATTAAAAAATATATAAACCGAATTAATATATTTTGTTTTATTTTTTTAATTATTACCGAGGCGTTTATTCGTTCAGCATTGTTAGAATCACGTATAAAAGGATCTGAAAATCCATGGAGGTACTTCATTTAAAAATGATTGAATAACTTAATTCATTCTCAATATAAAAACTTGTTAAAGAAATAAACGTGAAGATCCTCTTTTGGTTCTTCTGTGTCCTGTTGTTGTTATTGCAAGGTAACAACAATTGAGCGGGTTTTAATTATGGAACCTGATAGGCATCGTTAACATATTTCGTATTAACGTTGCGATAATATTAAATAGAATATGAATAAATGCAAAAATATTAACAGAAATTTTTATCTTCTTCGAAAAGAGGGAAAAGTATTTCTTAGATTTTGCAAATAAAGCTTATTTTTCAAAGAAGAAAGAAGAAAACAAAATGTTAAAGTAATTAAGTTGTAATACACACGCACAGACACACCATACGTACATATCATTCTTTAGTAGAGCTACATCGTATTACACGCGTACAAAACGAATTGGCGGAGGCGCCTCGCGAGCCACACGAAACAGGAGGTTCGGCTGGATTAATTTCGAACTCGCGAACTCGGAATCGTTCGAATAACAATGGGGTTACATCAAGCGGAAAAGCGGAGGAATCACATCTGCCCCCGCTCTACTTTACAGACACAATCTTCCCTTAATTTTATAAAACCCTCACGCACCCTTCACTTTTATATCATCCAACAAACCGTAAATAATATTACATAAGCTGCGGCCTATGGAGTTAAGTACCACGGTATTATTATTCTGATTGTTATTTCTGGCTTTTTGATTTTAATTTTTTTTTGTTTTCTCAGAAAAATGCGTTTGGAGTTATAAGAGTATAAATTCTAGGAAAAAACATGAACTTAACCTTTTTAACAATGAAAATGTTAAAAATGTCTTAAATCTTGAGGCAAAATTCACTTCAATTCATTTTGAATGTTATGTTATGAACATGTCCAAAGAACGTGCTTGTTAGTACATGCAATCATCAAATTTGTCAGTTTATAATTTTTTCTTGTGAAGCTATCTCAAGAGTGAAGTGTACGCGACTAGACCAAGAACTCTGGTTGAGTTAAAACGGAGAATTCGAAATGGAATTCACAATATCCCAGATGAGATGTTGCAGCAAGTTTTACGGTTTCAATTGTTATGAATAAAGTGTTTTTCTTCCATCACTTTTGGCTTTATTGTATCGACAATTTCGACAAGTATTGTGTTACAGTATACTAACATACCACACTGTCCCCCAACTATTAATAATAAAATATTCCTAGGATTTTAGTCCAGCGACGTAAAAATGACGTAAAAATAAATTAAAAATTCATTTAATTAAAGAACAGAAACACTACAGTAGATAGTCGATTTTTTTATTTCAAATTCTCTAAAGGTAATCCAGGTAATTGTCCATCTGTTTATGCTATTGGTCAGTTGTTAAATCGGCCGCTCAAATTCTGTTCTCATCGGGGGGAAGACCTCCTTTGGTTTCGCCTTCAGCAAATCCTGTAATAAAATTTTGCTGTTTTAACCTTATTTTAAAATGATATTATTAAAAAAATATATAACAATGTTAGTCGTACTTACCTTGTAAGGAGAACAACAACAGGACGCAGAAGAACCAAAAAATTATCTTCATCTTGATTCGTTTTTATCAAGCGTGGATTTAAAAATCGCAAACAGTGAATCGACAAGTTTTCAATAAAGTAAATTTATTGTCGTGCATGCACTTTTATAGACCGATATAACAATGAAAATAATAAAACTTGCGTTATTTATTGCGTTATATTCTTGATAACATATTAAAAAAGTAGGTTAAATTACCAACAAATCAGCGAAAATCTGATATCGCTATATTTTACCAATCTAAAGATATCTTCAGAAACGTGTGGATGGGAAAAAATTTCTTCTGTAAATTTAAATTATTCTGCTTCCCGTGAACAGAATTTAGCAAATTTAGTCTTATTAGAAAGGATTTTCATTAGCCTATGTCTCGTGAATCAATCTGTTTAATATTGTTTTGTCCATTACCGCCAAAGGGCGTTAAGGAGATTAAAGTAGTGAATCCCTTCCACAGTTAGGTAGTGAATGCTTTAGGCTGCATAATGTTTGCTTAGGTAGTGCATGCTTTCCAGACATTTTTTCCAGTTTGTACAAATGGTTTTCTCTCACTCAACTCAGGAGTTCCACAAGGAAGCAATTTGGGACCTGTCCTATTCCTGTTATTATTTATTAATGATGTCTGCAAATCATTCGGTTGCCCACGCCTCCTTTTTTGCCGATGATTTGAAGATTTACTATGATGCTAAAACTAGATTTAAACATGTAGTTTACTAGACCAAAAACACATAGAATATTAGAAAATTTAAAAAAGAGGAATGTTTTACACCATTGCATTTATTCTAAAAATCGATATTGATATTGTAATTGATTCTGTAATCTTTCACATAGAATTTAGAGTAAGAATGTTAGACAAGAATTAATAGAGCTAATTATAGGACAGACGGGTGTATTGATTTGATGGATCTTCGGCAATTTGTTCATCCATATCCCAATCGTGGCAAATGCGCTAAATCGGTCAAACTAAGCAATATTTAAAGAACCGACTGATTTAATAATCAACCAATACACTGTTGGACATACAATCACCGCTGAAACTGGTCTGTCTGAGCACACGTCTAAAGATAAACGACATCGTTTTGATTTTGAAAAAGGAAAATAATTTAAAAATAAATTAATTCTGCTAACATACAGTGGCTCGCAATAGTATTTGTACAAATTTGCCATTTGGGATTTATTAGCCATTAATATCGTTTTATTAACGAGAATGAATAACAAAACGAACAAAAGCAAGCAAACTAAGAATAATACAGAAAGAGTACTATATGTATATTTGAACGTGACGTGCTTAACGGTGGCTAACGGGTTACTTCGCCGGCTTGCTGAGTACGTATATTTAGGCGTGCGAATTTTTCAATTACCCGCGAGGAGCCCGTCCGACATGCATTATTCATGGACGGAGCTCGTGCGGTGTACGACCGATATGCTAATAATGGTGGCGGCGACGGTGAGCTCTGGGCACGTCTACGATTTCAATTGTAAATTAAAAACAAATGATTAAAAAGAAATGAAATTCATTTCTTAACGGAAGTAATAAGATGGATGGTGAGAGTGGTTGGATTCGTATGTTCGCAAACGATTTTCTTTTCAATTAAATATTCGTGCAATAATATAATTAATAAATCACCCCGTATAAAATAAATTGATCGATATATCGATGAAACAAAGATGTTTAAAGATCAATGTTAGATATAAAATGCCAAGTAAGGATGAGCAACTCTGTTAGATCCTTTAAAAACGTGACTCCTCACTGAATGTCAATTTCAAGTTTAGGCTAGAAGATTTTAACATTAATTCTGACACAAAAGCAAAGATCGAAACGGAAGGAACACAGGAGGAAAATACTACAAGGATAACAGTTTTATATTTCTTTCTTTAGCCTATGTTCTTGTGCAACGTCCTTGCATCCTTGCCGGAGAGAAGCATCCTAGTTAACTCCTTATTTCGAAAATCGTTCATTTATTCAGTCGACGATGATGTTAGTTATTCAAAAACGTGCACGATGTGTAACGTTGAGATCAATATCAAACACAAACGGGGTGGTTCTCGTATTTTGACCGTAACGTTAACGGATATTACGTCGTTATATAAGCAAACATAATAATTAACTTCAGCAGGACGACGAATTTGAGTGCGCAACCTAGATTTTCCATCGCATAAATGTCACCGGGCGTTATTCAAGGACGGATGCACCAACATTAAGCTCTCTCTCTCTATGCTATGTATATTATGTAGGTAGGTATTATGATATCTGTCACACCGTTGTAAGCCGGCCTTGTTGTACTCCATGATCAATATCTTCAACATTATCGGAATCCCCTGTTCCGAAACTGAAACGCTTAAACACAATTTAAAATCACTACAGACGTACAAATTGAACGGAATAACTATGTATGTACATAGAAATAATAATAAAGATAGCGAGCTCGATTCCGAGATCGAGAAAGTAGAGGAACGTTAATTTAGCGAAATTAAATTCGCCGCGTCTTAATTATTATCGTATCGATTTTCTAGTACGGTCGTCGAGGGGTCCTCTCTTGCCTCGTCTGTATTTTATATACTAACCTGGCTAACCTGTTCGAGAGCATTTTTTTTAATATTATGTACCTATCTATGTATTAAAAAAGAATAATCAAAATAAATGCTAAATCAGTCAAACTAAACGATGTTTAAAAAGACGATTTGTTGTCTTATTTGACATATACTACAAACTGTCACGGAAACGTCAAATTAATCGCGATAATATATTGTTTTCATAGCTAGCTGTGTATATATCATTAAAAAAAACTACCCTGGTACCATCTGGTTCGTTGTTGGTGTAGGAGTTCCGTTCGCTGGGAAAAAACGGAAAACATGTATTAGTAAATAAATCGGCGTCGTTTTAGTCTGGGGTTATGCTCCCTTTTTCTTTCCTTCACTTTAATCCCCGGCCGTCCATTTCCTGACCTGTCTTTACACGTCCGCTCGGGATCCTGACAAACGTCGACAGTTATCGGGACCGGGAGTGGAGTATATAATGCCGGGGTGTAAGTGGCACGTTTAGACATTCATCACGGTCGTATTACTGTCATTTAACCGTCTCCCCCTCTTTCTCACTGCTTTTCTCTTTTTCTTTCTGCGTGAAACTCGGTTTTTATCCGGTCGGAGTTAATCAATTAAGTAAGAGAGAATGCTCACATTTTTGTTTTTCTTTTATTTTATTTTCGTTTCAGTTTTTATATTAATTGAATTTTTAAGAGGGTAAATATTTTACGAGCCGTGTCCGCGATATCTATCACGCACGAAACATTTTATAAATTAAATAATTTATGTTGCTTTTTTAATAAATTAATTAATTTTTATATAGGTTAAACATGCTTTTTTCCCGAAATAACAATGCATCATTTTATCTAATTATTTTGTTAAATATATAGAGTTAGTGGGGTGACTGTTGCTTCTGATGACTGGTTTACGGGCGGATCCGAATCCAATAAGGGCACAAGATATACGTATGTACATGTAGACAGCTTCATCTATACCTGTGTAATGTGGTAGTTGTTTAATTGGCGATCAAGTTCATTTATTGAAAATAATTTTTTAAATTTATATAGGAGTAAAAATGTAATCGTAAAATGAACGCAAATTTAATCGTTAAAACGTTTATTGTTACATAGATCGATCTCTGAAAATATCTCCGAAGTAATAAACATATTCGACTGTAAAACTATTGCCTAACTTTATTGTTTTTTTTGTTAACATGAAGATATTTTTTTTAATCTTGAATCAATAGGTATCTGTTCAAGTGTAACCTAGAAAATCCACAAAAATAGAGAAATTAAAATCGTTATACAGATCGCTGGTTAATAATAACGGTTTTAATATCAACATCATATGCATCATTTAACACACACACAAAATGGAACAACAATATTAAATAAAGTGGTTTACACAAATGAACCACAAAGCAACGATAATTCGACATTGTTTGGCTTTGCACAGACGCCAGGTTCATTTATCGAAAATTAAAACTGATTCAGAACAATGCAATCTATTTCCAAACGAAATGACAAAAGTTTTTATATTAATATGGAGTCGTTCCTACTTTTCTATTGTTACATCGAGACCTATAAAGGGACCTGCACGTCTGCAACCGTAATTCATTCAAAAATTGTTAATAAAATAAAATCATCAAGATGAAGATACTTGTTTGGTGCTCGTACGTCCTGCTGTTGCTGTTGCAGGGTAAGTACGATTAAGTTAGTTTTTTTAAATCATGAAACTGGATGCATATCATGAACCTGTTTAACATTGTTATTGTAGCGTTAAAACTATAAAATTCTATTACAGGACTTGCTGACACCAAGTCTGCAACTGTTCCGTTTCTGTGTAACGATAAATTTATTCTGCCCTGTAAGGATCAGCCGGCCTATTTTGCTCAACTAGCACAACACAAACAGTAGTATCTTCGATTTTTCTCCCTAAATATTGGCTCTTCATGGTAACATTACAACTTGACAATAGTAATGAACATTGATGTGTAATTAAGGCAATGTTTAAATATATAAATCGAATTAATATATTTTGTTTTATTTCTTCATTATTACGGAGACGTTTATTGGTCCTCCATTGTTAAAACGACATATAAAAGGGCCTGGAAATCCATGAAGGTACTTCATTTAAAAGTTATTGAATAACTGAATTCTTTCTAAATCTAAAAACTTGATAAAGAAATTAACATGAAGATCCTCTTTTGGTCCTTCTATGTTCTGTTGTTATTGTTGCGAGGTAAAGTACAATTTAGCAGGTTTCAATTATGGAACCTCATACGTCCCATAAACATATTTAATATTAACGTTTCGATAATATCATTTTTAAATTATTCCTTTCATCTAACATCCGAAACGTATTCGTAAAACCATGTTGTCACAATACTGGTGGCTATCATCGACCAGACGATTAACACTAACTGTTATGGTAAGCTTCCACGGCCCAAGTCTTTATTGATTATCTTACTTTCCAAGTTTTAACCGCGTCATAATATAGGTATACATAAATATACAAGTACAAAAAGACAACAAAGCCACAAACAAATATACAAAAATGCAGAATCTACTAATAGACGAAGCATCGAGTTAGTAGATTTTCGTCCATTTAGTTTGTTGCATTTCGTATTTAGTTTATTTCTTGTGCTTATATACATATATTAGGCAGTCGAAATTAAGGAACCCTCACAATATATGCTTAAGTGCATGAAATGAAACTTATTAAATCGAAAATATTATATTTAAAATCAGCATTATCGATAGTGTAATCTTATAACATTTTTACTACATCCCCAAAAACTTCTAATCAAAACTCTTCGCGCCACACCCTGTATATTTGGATGATCAGAATAATTTCAACTCTTTGGCGATATAAAACAAATACTAAACGAGATCATTTACAGTAGCAGCATTTCAAATTACCAGAAAGAAAAACAGACATTCTTTGCGATACCAGTTCAACTATTAAACTCCGCACACAATTTATCACTAAAAAGCTGGGAAGAACTCGATTCGAAGAAGTTTCAAATTAATTTAGCCTAGAAATTTATCGATAGATTTAAATTAGTGCAATCAAAACATGTTTATACAAGTTTATTTTGTCACAAACTATCAAATTATTATTATTACTATCTGTGGGATGGTTGAGAGCACCGGTTAGAAACAAAATTGTGTTTTATCTACATTTTTATTACGCGTTTTAATTTGTTAAAGTAATAAATTGACATTTCTATAAAACAATAACCTATACACACATATATTTTCTGAATATCTTATTATTAATTATAATTATAAAAAAAAAACAATGAATAAAATATAATTTTAAAAACAGCAATGAAATCGTTTTATTCTCCTTGATATATTATTGTTGATAACAATCCAATCGAATTCAATAACAACTTTAATTATCGTGAAAGTGTTTATAGGTTTCACATTCTTATTATACAGGTCGTTTAATACTGACATTAAATCGAAAATTAAAATCTCATTTAGAACAATTCAATCTAACTCAATAATACAAATTTAATTATTACGACAGCATATAATAATAAATATAAAATAAGTTATTTATTGTTGGTAATCTATTGATTGCTTAATGCTTGAGATATTAAATTTCTGAAGACTTAAACTATTCTGGAAAATTAACCGAGAATGAATGCATTTTCGCGCTAGTTACAGGGTTGAATTCGAAATCTAATATTCGCCAATAGTGATCAGTGTGAAACGATAATTAATTTCTTTTTAAAGTAACTCGAGCTTTCGCAATGAAATTATTGCCTCGTCAAGATAACACCACAATTTAACAATACAACATTGATGTGTAATTAAAATAATGTCAAAATTATTAAAAAATATATAAACCGAATTAATATATTTTGTTTTATTTTTTTAATTATTACCGAGGCGTTTATTCGTTCAGCATTGTTAGAATCACGTATAAAAGGATCTGAAAATCCATGGAGGTACTTCATTTAAAAATGATTGAATAACTTAATTCATTCTCAATATAAAAACTTGTTAAAGAAATAAACGTGAAGATCCTCTTTTGGTTCTTCTGTGTCCTGTTGTTGTTATTGCAAGGTAACAACAATTGAGCGGGTTTTAATTATGGAACCTGATAGGCATCGTTAACATATTTCGTATTCACGTTGCGATAATATTAAATAGAATATGAATAAATGCAAAAATATTAACAGAAATTTTTATCTTCTTCGAAAAGAGGAAAAGTATTTCTTATATTTTGCAAATAAAGCTTATTTTTCAAAGAAGAAAGAAGAAAACAAAATGTTAAAGTAATTAAGTTGTAATACACGCACAGACACACCATACGTACATATCATTCTTTAGTAGAGCTACATCGTATTACACGCGTACAAAACGAATTGGCGGAGGCGCCTCGCGAGCCACACGAAACAGGAGGTTCGGCTGGATTAATTTCGAACTCGCGAACTCGGAATCGTTCGAATAACAATGGGGTTACATCAAGCGGAAAAGCGGAGGAATCACATCTGCCCCCGTCCTACTTTACAGACACAATCTTCCCTTAATTTTATAAAACCCTCACCCACCCTTCACTTTTATATCATCCAACAAACCGTAAATAATATTACATAAGCTGCGGCCTATGGAGTTAAGTACCACGGTATTATTATTCTGATTGTTATTTCTGGCTTTTTTGATTTTAATTTTTTTTGTTTTCTCAGAATAATGCGTTTGGAGTTATAAGAGTATAAATTCTAGGAAAAAAACATAAACTTAACCTTTTTGACAATGAAAATGTTAAAAATGTCTTAAATCTTGAGGCAAAATTCACTTCAATTCATTTTGAATGTTATGTTATGAACATGTCCAAAGAACGTGCTTGTTAGTACATGCAATCATCAAATTTGTCAGTTTATAATTTTTTCTTGTGAAGCTATCTCAAGAGTGAAGTGTACGCGACTAGACCAAGAACTCTGGATGAGTTAAAACGGAGAATTCGAAATGGAACTCACAATATCCCAGACGAGACGTTGCAGCAAGTTTTACGGTTTCAATTGTTATGAATAAAGTGTTTTTCTTCCGTCACTTTTGGCTTTATTGTATCGACAATTTCGACAAGTATTGTGTTACAGTATACTGACATACCACACTGTCCCCCAACTATTAATAATGAAATATTCCTAGGGTTTTAGTCCAGCGACGTAAAAATGACGTAAAATAAATTGAAAAATTCATTTAATTAAAGAACAGAAACACTACAGTAGATAGTCGATTTTTTTTATTTCAAATTCTCTAAAGGTAATCCAGGTAACTGTCCATCTGTTTATGCTATTGGTCAGTTGTTAAATCGGCCGCTCAAATTCTGTTCTCATCGGGGGGAAGACCTCCTTTGGTTTCGCCTTCAGCAAATCCTGTAATAAAATTTTGCTGTTTTAACCTTATTTTAAAAATGATATTATTAAAAAAATATATAACAATGTTAGTCGTACTTACCTTGTAAGGAGAACAACAACAGGACGCAGAAGAACCAAAAAATTATCTTCATCTTGATTCGTTTTTATCAAGCGTAGATTTAAAAATCGCAAACAGTGAATCGACAAGTTTTCAATGAAGTAAATTTATTGTCGTGCATGCACTTTTATAGACCGATATAACAATGAAAATAATAAAACTTGCGTTATTTATTGCGTTATATTCTTGATAACAAATTAAAAAAGTAGGTTAAATTACCAACAAATCAGCGAAAATCTGATATCGCTATATTTTACCAATCTAAAGATATCTTCAGAAACGTGTGGATGGGAAAAAATTTCTTCTGTAAATTTAAATTATTCTGCTTCCCGTGAACAGAATTTAGCAAATTTAGTCTTATTAGAAAGGATTTTCATTAGCCTATGTCTCGTGAATCAAACTGTTTAATATTGTTTTGTCCATTACCGCCAAAGGGCGTTAAGGAGATTAAAGTAGTGAATCCTTCCAGAGTTAGGTAGTGAATGCTTTAGGCTGCATAATGTTTGCTTAGGTAGTGCATGCTTTCCAGACATTTTTTCCAGTTTGTACAAATGGTTTTCTCTCACTCAACTCAGGAGTTCCACAAGGAAGCAATTTGGGACCTGTCCTATTCCTGTTATTATTTATTAATGATGTCTGCAAATCATTCGGTTGCCCACGCCTCCTTTTTGCCGATGATTTTAAGATTTACTATGATGCTAAAACTAGATTTAAACATGTAGTTTACTAGACCAAAAACACATAAAATATTAGAAAATTTAAAAAAAGGAATGTTTTACACTATTGCATTTATTCTAAAAATCGATATTGATATTGTAATTGATTCTGTAATCTTTCACATAGAATTTAGAGTAAGAATGTTAGACAAGAATTAATAGAGCTAATTATAGGACAGACGGGTGTATTGATTTGATGGATCTTCGGCAATTTGTCCATCCATATCCCAATCGTGGCAAATGCGCTAAATCGGTCAAACTAAGCAATATTTAAAGAACCGACTGATTTAATAATCAACCAATACACTGTTGGACATACAATCACCGCTGAAACTGGTCTGTCTGAGCACACGTCTAAAGATAAACGACATCGTTTTGATTTTGAAAAAGGAAAATAATTTAAAAATAAATTAATTCTGCTAACATACAGTGGCTCGCAATAGTATTTGTACAAATTTGCCATTTGGGATGTATTAGCCATTAATATCGTTTTATTAACGAGAATGAATAACAAAACGAACAAAAGCAAGCAAACTAAGAATAATACAGAAAGAGTACTATATGTATATTTGAACGTGACGTGCTTAACGGTGGCTAACGGGTTACTTCGCCGGCTTGCTGAGTGCGTATATTTAGGCGTGCGAATTTTTCAATTACCCGCGAGGAGCCGTCCGACATGCATTATTCATGGACGGAGCTCGTGCGGTGTACGACCGATATGCTAATAATGGTGGCGGCGACGGTGAGCTCTGGGCACGTCTACGATTTCAATTGTAAATTAAAAAACAAATGATTAAAAAGAAATGAAATTCATTTCTTAACGGAAGTAATAAGATGGATGGTGAGAGTGGTTGGATTCGTATGTTCGCAAACGATTTTCTTTTCAATTAAATATTCGTGCAATAATATAATTAATAAATCACCCCCGTATAAAATAAATTGATCGATATATCGATGAAACAAAGATGTTTAAAGATCAATGTTAGATATAAAATGCCAAGTAAGGATGAGCAACTCTGTTAGATCCTTTAAAACGTGACTCCTCACTGAATGTCAATTTCAAGTTTAGGCTAGAAGATTTTAACATTAATTCTGACACAAAAGCAAAGATCGAAACGGAAGGAACACAGGAGGAAAATACTACAAGGATAACAGTTTTATATTTCTTTCTTTAGCCTATGTTCTTGTGCAACGTCCTTGCATCCTTGACGGGTGCATCCTAGTTAACTCCTTATTTCGAAAATCGTTCATTTATTCAGTCGACGATGTTATTCAAAGTTATTCAAAAACGTACACGATGTGTAACGTTGAGATCAATATCAAACACAAACGGGGTGGTTCTCGTATTTTGACCGTAACGTTAACGGATATTACGTCGTTATATAAGCAAACATAATAATTAACTTCAGCAGGACGACGAATTTGAGTGCGCAACCTAGATTTTCCATCGCATAAATGTCATCGGGCGTTATTCAAGGACGGATGCACAACATTAAGCCCTCTCTCTATATGCTATGTATATTATGTAGGCAGGTATTATGATATCTGTCACACCGTTGTAAGCCGGCCTTGTTGTACTCCATGATCAATATCTTCAACATTATCGGAATCCCCTGTTCCGAAACTGAAACGCTTAAACACAATTTAAAATCACTACAGACGTACAAATTGGAACGGAATAATTATCTATGTACATAGAAATAATAATAAAGATAGCGAGCTCGATTCCGAGATCGAGAAAGTAGAGGAACGTTAATTTAGCGAAATTAAATTCGCCGCGTCTTAATTATTATCGTATCGATTTTCTAGTACGGTCGTCGAAGGGTCCTCTCTCTGCCTCGTCTGTATTTTATATACTAACCTGGCTAACCCGTCTACGAGAGCATTTTTTTTAATATTATGTACCTATCTATGTATTAAAAAAAGAATAATCAAAATAAATGCTAAATCAGTCAAACTAAACGATGTTTAAAAAGACGATTTTGTTGTCTTATTTGACATATACTACAAACTGTCACGGAAACGTCAAATTAATCGCGATAATATATTGTTTTCATAGCTAGCTGTGTATATATCATTAAAAAAAAACTACCCTGGCACCATTTGGTTCGTTGTGTGTAGGAGTTCCGTTCGCTGGGAAAACGGAAAACATGTATTAGTAAATAAATCGGCGTCGTTTTGTCTGGGGTTATGCTCCCTTTTTCTTTCCTTCACTTTAATCCCCGGCCGTCCATTTCTGACCTGTCTTTACACGTCCGCTCGGGATCCTGACAAACGTCGACAGTTATCGGGACCGGGAGTGGAGTATATAATGCCGGGGTGTAAGTGGCACGTTTAGACATTCATCACGGTCGTATTACTGTCATTTAACCGTCTCCCCCTCTTTCTCACTCCTTTTCTCTTTTTCGTTCTGCGTGAAACTCGGTTTTTATCCGGTCGGAGTTAATCAATTAAGTAAGAGAGAATGCTCACATTTTTGTTTTTCTTTTATTTTATTTTCGTTTCAGTTTTTATATTAATTGAATTTTAAGAGGGTAAATATTTTACGAGCCGTGTCCGCGATATGTATCACGCACGAAACATGTTATAAATTAAATAATTTATGTTGCTTTTTTTAATAAATTAATTAATCTTTATGTAGGTTAAATAACAATGCATCATTTTATCTCTAATTATTTTGTTAAATATATAGAGTTAGTGGGGTGACTTCGTTGCTTCTGATGACTGGTTTACGGGCGGATCCGAATCCAATAAGGGCACAAGATATCTTTAAGCCTGGGAAACCATGCAACGGTCTTCCAGGCAGAAGGAGGAAAATAAACATAATGGCTGACAGTCAGGCCCCAATCAAGACAGTTATGAATTCAATACACTGGCACAAGACAACAAGGTATCTTCGATTTGGATGCCAGGACATGAGAATATTGCAGGCAATATAATAGCCGATGAACTAGCCAAGGACGGTTCTAAGAAACACTTCATAGGAGCAGAGTGCGTATGTGGAATCACGAGGGATTCTACTTGAAGGGAGATTTGGTCTTGGTAGTGGTTGTTCTATTTTACAGTATGATACGTAAATATTATTTATACAGAATTTGTTGTATTCTATGTATGATTTGTTTTGTAAACTCTTTTAAACAACGTATTTTCATATGTAACTCATCAACTTTAATGATGTAGTTTATCATGTAGTAGATCAAAAGATTTTGATGGTTTTGGACCATGGACTGAACTACGATTCTGATGATTCTAAACAATGGCTTGGATCAGGTCAACACCAGCACCGATCATATTGAAAACCTGATATTTAGCCAATGTTTTTGGAAATGATTGTTTTAAAAATTACAGGTTAAAACATCCAGTGTTTGGGCCATAGTATACAACCAGACGTATCGAAGCTATCTCAGTTTCTTCTACTCTCTCAACCATGAATTTTTTTTTAATATTCCCACGAGGTAAAGAAAGCGATCGAGGTCCAGAGACGCCCCCAGAATCTCAACCATGACAGTTATTACACACTCTACAGTATTTGGAAACCTGTACCTTCTGCTTCATTATCCAATGCTCACTGATCCGCTTCACCTCACATGTGGGCCCCTACTCGCCTACTTTCTTTTGTAAGAAGGTTTTTATCTCTAACGTAGTTTACATGTTGAGTTACTATAACTTTCTGGCAACCCTTTCCCACTTTTCCTTCTGACAAAAAGATTCTTTAGATATGCCCGATTTTCTTTTATTGGATAAAATGATGTGATAAGCCCAAATGTAGATTGCTATTGGTCAAAATTTAAATACTTACACTACATTTTTTTGATGAATTAAAAAAAAACCTTTTTCTTGTATGTGAAGTTTCTAAAGTAATGTAAGCTACATTTTAGTCTTAATCCAAAATTGTACTGAGTAGGTAAACTAAGCGACCACGAGAACAATCACTCGACGTGGACATGCTGTATAAGCTGTAGTTTTGACAGCTAAAACCTGTGTAAAACCTATAAATTGTCATAATTATGACAGGTTTTAGCTGTCAAAACTACAGCTTATACAGCGTGTCCACTTGGAGTGACTGTTCTCGTGGTCGCTTAGTTTACCTACTCTAATACTACACACTACAGGCTATGCGGCCTTTGGCTTGTGAGACTATTCTTCTACTATTCTTCGGACCACTTCTCTCCATTTTTTTCTATCTGTAGCAGTCTCTTTCCATCTTGTTATCCCTAGATTTCTCAGCAGTTCTTCTACTTGTTTGTTCCAACTTACTCCGGGTCTTCCTCTGCCTCTATTTCCGATCATTCGCGTATCCATAACATCATAAATCATTCGGCCTTCTCCCTTCCTTAAGATATGGCCAAACCACCTAATCTTCTGGGCTTTTATAAGCTTCGACAACTTCGGCTCTCCATATAAAGTATATATGTCCTGGTTAGTTCTTCTTCTCCATATTTCATTCTCTTTCCTTCCTCCGTAAATTCTTCTTAGCATTTCCCTTTCCCACAAATCCAGTTCTTCCTCTGCTTTCTTTGTTAATGCCCATGTTTCACTCGCATACAGTACTACTGGTTTTATAACGGTTTTATATATCCTAATCTTAGCAGACCTAGATATTATTTTCGATCTTCAGCGCCCCCGCACTTGCAGATCCCCTTGCAATCCTGTATCTAATTTCTTCTTCAGTTCCACCTTTCTCACTTATTACAAATCCCAAATAAATAAAGCTGGCGACTTTTTCTATTTCCACCTTCTTTGACCTCCGATCTTCTTCCAAAATTAACTTTACTTTACTCCCTCTTTTTTTATTAGTTCCTAATTCCACATATTTCGTTTTTTCATAATTTATGTTCAAACCTACAACTGCTGCCTCTTTTTCATATTGCATATATAGATCGTGATAATTTTCATTCTTTTTTACACAATACGTGCAAAGTAAATGCGTTTTTATTGCTTAGTATTTAAGAAATAATCTAAACCCTGAAGCCCTGTTAATTAAATAAAAAATTAAATTCTAAACTTGACGTTTCATAGTTGTCCAAGTTTACCAAATGACTGAATTTTGTATCATTTAATTGCACATTTAATGTAGAATAAACATAGCTGGAAGATTCTTTAAACTAAACTGAATATTCTAAACTGTCGAGAAAAAATATTTGTGTGAAAGCCTTTTCTTGCTACTATCATTTCTAGCAGGCTTTGTTTAAAAAATAAATAGCAAACGCTGCTCGAGGCTATGACTAAATTAGCTTTTAGAAGACAGAACATGTTAACATTTATTTATAAAAAAAAAAAAATGAAACCATTAAAACGCAAATAACATAACAAATAACAAATTAACAAAGATTATCAATAATTGTCAAAAGAATTGTTCAAAGTGTTTTCCTTCGACTACTAGACAATGTCCCACCTCTTATGAGGTCGTAAACTTGTGTTCCTAAATGTCAGGCCAATGGAGTGGTCCATATTGGCCAATCCGACTATCAGGAAGTGTTTCGTTGAAAAACTCTCTGACGATGACAGCAGAATGAGCTGGTTGAAATAATATGACATTTGTACAGTTTTAATCTGTCAAATTATGTCCATTACCTTCAAGGATGAAGAGTAAAATTAGTCAAATAAAACCGCTTGTGGTTGTTTAAACAGTATGCATTCTGTAGTCTTATTGGTAATTTATTACTAAAGGGAGAGTTAGCACCAACTATGGAAAACTAATGGAACCAGTTTTAAAAACCGTACTGTATGTAATTGATGTGTATTGGTGATTATAAGATCGTTTCTTTAAATATTGCTTAGTTTGACCGTTATAGCATTTGTTACACTCATTGCAATCTAATTTATAAGCGACATTAGTAACGGACGCAGTAAATAATTTGTTATTACTTTTCGTATTTACATTTATAAAAACTCTGTATTGATCAATGAACATCAGATATGTACATATACAGCCAGTAAATACGCCCAATTTACATTTTACGCACAAAAGTATACATTTAAACTGATGTTATATGACAGATAGACGCGTACACAACATATTTATATAAAGAAGCAAATATTGACGTATCGTACTACAGAGTGGAAGACCCTAAACCGGATACATCGAGTCGAATGCCTGCCTGATGTCAGTCAACATATTATTTAGCGAACATTGAAAGGAACTCTCGGAAACGTCATCAGAAATTTTCATAAACTTCTCGTTCGTTACAAAGCAAATAATACGGAAATGAATATACTTGTGTTTGTATTTCGTCAACAATCATTTTATATATATATGTATGTATGTACATATATGTGTGTGTGTGTGTGTGTACTTATGTATGGGTATTAAAGGGGGAAACAGAATTTATTATATCTCTATTAGGACGCGAGGTTTATCGACTATTTCTACACACACATCAACAGGTGCATTTTATTCGAAGTAAAATAGATTAATCCAAACACCTGTTGTCTCACTCTTATTATTGTTATTATCGTTTTTATCATTTAATGATGATTAAAAAGTATAATTTAAAAGTAAAATCTGCATTGAAAACAGGACGCATAACAGGAACGAGCGAAACCGAAGGCTCGGGACCGACGTTTATCCTCATTGCGGCAGCGAAAGTAGGTTAATACCGTGTCATGGGCATCCATCCCTTCTACCGACGGCCCCGTGAGATTCCCGGAACCATTTCCGGGCATCCTCTCGTATGCATCCTGTTCCGATTGTTCCTATATACATACACATGTATACATATATAATAGTTTCAACCGAGAAGATTAATCTCTCGACATTACGTTTATTCGAATTAATTATGGGAGATTTTTCAAAGCTGCAAACTTCTAATTAAAGTTAAAAATGAACCCCCACCTTTCGAGTTTAATCAGAACGGTCCTATTTACATTTCGTCAGGTGGTAGTACCTACTTCGGGGAAAGTTTTAATGGGACTTCCGCTAAATCCCGGCTACTATTACATAATAAGATGAACCTGTAAAATCCGAAATGCAATTCTACGTAATTTATGCGTTGGTTATTATTATTAATAATGCAATTCATCGATCGATCAATTAATGAATTATGTATTTATTAAACTTATTTTCGTCTGTTAGTTAGTCTGCTGACATTTATCACAATAGGTGATTTATCATTTAGTTTTATATCTGCTAATCTCGCTAGAAAAAGTATTGTTAATTCTCCATATAGGTACAATTGGGTATTGTTTTAAAAAAAGTTAAGCCATCGATTTAATTTAATTTTTTTTTTCCCACAATCAATTTGACATATTGAACAATCATCATATATGCGTTGTTTAAAAACGAATGCCTACGTATAATGAAATCAGATTATCATTTCAAAGCAAAATAGTTTTGATCTAATGTTGTTAATAAATTTCGTCAAATCGTAGCATTTTATAAATTGAAAAATGTACCCCTCAGGGATGTGCACTTGGACCGTTACTATTTATAATCTATATTAATTATTATAAGGACTAAAATATTGTTAGGAAATGAAGTGGGAAATATTCTAAGGGAATTTGTTAAATTATAGATCGTTTCTTGATGATAGTCTTACTGCAATTTTCGTATTGAAAAATAGAAGATTTTACACCAAAGGAAATGAAAATTCAAAAGGATATGAACGAGAGAGCAATCAATGAAACGAAAAACAAACAGAAAAAATAATGTATTTGAAAATAAATAAAGGTTGTCCTATGACATGACTGCCAAAACCTAAGGATGTGTTATTGAGGCAATTTCAAGTCAAAAATGTGTGTCAAAAATGAACATGTGACCGAAACTCTGTCGTAACTGACCTACAAGCATTTGGAGTTTTAGATAACCACACTAATACAAACAATAATTAATTTAAAAAGAAGTCGCTTTAGTGATTTAGTTGTTCAAAATGCCCACCTAATTGTTGTATACATAGTCTAGGTCTTCCTAGAATTGAAGTGGTAGCTCTGATAATAGTCTAAGCTAAGCTAAAACTAAGGAGACAACGTAATAATTCGAAAAAATAGAGTGTTAGAAGCAGCTAAAGAAGTCTGTGGAAAGACAAAACTAACAAACTAAGATATAAAAAGGAAAATGGTTTACAAAGGAATTGCAAGCAAAGATAATAGAAAAGATAAAGGCTTGATAAAGTACATACATATATCTAACCCTCGCAGTCTTCAAATAAACTCAAGAAGATTAACTTAGATTGCTTTTATTGAATGAAAGAGGCTACTAAAGAAGCTATGCTTGAGATTTCTCTCTACAACCAGGCTGAGGGTCGAAACAGAAGATTTTTAGCAACGCTTGTAGTTCTGGTAGTGGGGACGTTAGGAGCTCTATTGAAAAATTCTATAGCATATAAAGAAAAAAAAAATCGTTATCTTAGGCTGGCTACGGTTGTTAAGAAAACACTAAGCCACCTACGAGGGAGCGTTTTTATATTCGCGGAATGGGGGATAATGGGTGGTAATAAAAAAACCAAATTATTTTTCTTTTTCAATATATTCACCTGCAAGACGGATACATTTTGCACATCTTTCAATTAATTTATTTATACCCTCATAAAAAAATGATTTCTCTTTATCTGCAAAATACGCCGAAACTGCCTCCTTGACTTCATTATCGGCAGTAAATTTTTTACCCCGCAGTTCTTTTTTCATTTTCTGAAACAGGTAATAATCACTCGGGGCCAGGTCTGGGCTGTAGGGTGGGCGATTCACAATTTCGAAGCCCACCTTATGCAGGGCAGCTAACGCAACGCGGCTCTTGTGGACGGGCGCGTTGTCGTGCAAAAGCAGCACACTTTTCGTCAATTTTCCCCGTCTTTTCTCTTTAATGGCTTCTCTTAGTCGCTCTAATATTGAAGCGTAATATTCTCCGGTTATAGAAACACCTTTATCTTTATAACCAATCAACAATATTCCTTCCGAGTCCCAAAATACCGTTGCCATGAGTTTCCCAGCTGATTGTGACACTTTAAATTTCTTGGGAGGTGCTGTGCTCTTTTTATGCCACTGCATGGAGTCTTCTTTGGACTCAGGTTTATAATGATGAACCCAAGTTTCGTCTCCAGGAACAATTCGACTCAATACACCATCCTTATCTTCATTACAGAGATCCAAAAATGCACGCGAACACTCTACGCGCTGTTGTTTTTGCGGCGGCGTGAGCATTCTCGGCACCCATCTTGCGCTGACCTTAGACATGCCGAGATAATCGTGTAGGATTTTAAAAATTGTTGTATCGGATACTCCAACCATTTCTGCGAGTTGTTTCTTCTTTAGTTGAGCATCTTCGAGTACAATTTTTTCAACTTTTTGGATAAGTGCTGGCGTGGTCACCTTAATGCTCCTGCCCGGCCTCGGGTCGTCTTCAAGGGATTCCCTTCCTTGTTTAAATAAACTATGCCATGAGTAAACCATGGTTTTTCCTGGACAAGAGTCGTCGTAAACCAATGACATCTCATTCATTATGATCGCGACTGATTTTCCTTGCCTGGTAAGGAACTTTATAACGGCACGATATTCGATTTTTTCCATAGTTCACTTTTCACGCCTGATTATGTTACTTGGTTGACGATAGCTATTTATACTAATTATGAGTCGCTGCACACTCCACGCCCCCAATGCGCCTAATCACCCTCCTACAACTCGCTCATTCCGCGAATATAAAAACGCTCCCTCGTAGCTGGTGATCATCACTTGGGAACTGCAGGGTGTATAAGGCTTAACAGCTTCTCAAGTGCCCCAGTGTTTCCTAACGTGAGGCCCACGCCTCACAGTGGGGCAATTTAATTGTTAAAGGGGATAATTCGAAAATGGACTCGATACGAGTTTAACCTTTTTGCTCCGGGCCATTTAAATGCAATGCTAGAGATGTCGGTGCCAAAATTGAACAATTCAATTTTTTAATATTAAAAATTATGTATACACTCAGAAAAATTCATGCATTGATTCAACAAAAAAACCTGTTCGCTGTATTTAAACGAAAATTGTTCTTGGATTTACCATTTTGGAAGGTATTAAAAATTTAATGTATTAACTCATTGCCAATTCATGTATGTATTAACATAAACGTCGCAGTTAGCACTTAGAGCAGCTTCAGCACTAACACACTTTGCTATTACACGGAGACCGTAACAAAAACCAGCCACTTTTGAAGCAAGATGGTCAACGTGACAATTCCAGGGCAAAGAGGGATCAAGAGTCGTCCCCATCTTGCATGTTGTTGTTAAAAACCATAAGTTGCGTTTTTGAGATATTTAATTCAAGGCCATGACTGTCAGTCAATCCATTTGTTGAGACTGTTTATAGTATTTTTCACTTCAACAATATTTTTACTAGGCGACTTTGCTTTTATTACACAAGAAGTCCGCGTATAAAACCATCTGATACTGGACAACCTCTGGCGTATCGTTCACGTATAATAAGAACAATAAAGTAGTAGTAGTACTTTATACAGGGTGTATGAAGGACAATCCGAATCTACCATCGAAATGAAGCCAACCCCCTAGAAAGGGTGGTGAAATGCTTGCATACGGAATTGGACAGTCAAAAATGCAGCCTTTCAGTTTTTCTCATTTTTCGAGATGAAATAGCCACTTTTGTAAATACAACCTATACATAATCTGAAAGCTGAGAAAATTTCCTATCGAATAAAGAAATAGTCGCGAGGTTTCACGTCCTTTACCTACAAAAAGCCGGGGTCAAAGTTCTCCTATCCGGAATTGGGGCATTCGAGATAGGTGCTATTTTTATATTTTTTGGCCAAACAAAGCCCTCCAGGCCAAAACTGACACTTTTTTCATATTTAGCATGATCAATTACATATATATACAAAAATTTGAACAAAATCGAACGCCCTTCGAAAGTTATCAAAATTTTTTTCCATACGATTTTGCGATTTTGAAGAAAATCTCGACCTCTTCGATTTCCCTGAAATTTAGAATATATATGTAAATGATCATGCTGAATACGATAACGGTGTCAGATTTGGGCTAAAGGGCCGCGTTTGGCCAAAAAAAAACATAAAAATAGCACCCTAAGACAAACGCTCCGATTCCACATAGAAGCACTTTAACCCCGATTTTTGTAGGTAAACGGCACCAAACCCCCCGACTGTTTCTTTAGTCGGTAGCAAATTTTCTCAGCTTTCAGAATATATATAGCTTGTATTTACAAAAGTGGCTGGTTCATCTTGAAAAATGAGAAAAACTCAAACGCTGCAACGCTCGAAGGTTAGTATCGAATCTTGCATCGGTTTGGTTTTACCAAATTTTCGGTCAGAAGGAGAAACATTTCTAAATACAACCTATACATAATCTGAAAGCTGAGAAAATTTCCTATCGAATAAAGAAATAGTCGCGAGGTTTCGCGCCCTTTACCTACAAAAAGCCGGGGTCAAAGTTCTCCTATCCGGAATTGGGGCATTCGAGATAGGTGCTATTTTTATATTTTTTTGGGCAAACAAAGCCCTTCCGGCCAAAACTGACACTGTTTTCGTATTTAGCATGATCAATTACATAAATGTACAAAATTTGAACGAAATCGAACGCCCTTCGAAAATTATCAAATTTTTTTTCCATGCGATTTTGAAGAAAATCTCGACCACTGCGATTTCCCTAAAATTTTGAATATATATGTAAATGATCATGCTGAATACGATAGTAGTGCCAGATTTGGGCTAAAAAGCCTCGTTTGGCCAAAAAAAAAACATAAAAATAGTACCCTAAGACAAACGCTCAAATTCCGCATAGGAGCACTTTAGCGCCGATTTTTGTAGGTAAATGGCATCAAACCTCCCGACTATTTCTTTAGTCGATAGCAAATTTTCTCAGCTTTCAGAGTATATTTAGGTTGTATTCACAGAAGTGACTGCTTCACCTCGAAAAATTAGAAAAACTCAAACGCTGCAACGCTCGAAGGTTGGTATCGAATCTTGCATCGTTTTGGTTCTATCAAATTTTCGGTCAGAAGGAGAAACATTTCTAAATACAACCTATACATAATCTGAAAGCTGAGAAAATTTCCTATCGAATAAAGAAATAGTCGCGAGGTTTCGCACCCTTTACCTACAAAAAGCCGGGGTCAAAGTTCTCCTATGCGGAATTGGGGCATTCGAGATAGGTGCTATTTTTATATTTTTTGGCCAAACAAAGCCCTCCAGGCCAAAACTGACACTTTTTTCGTATTTAGCATGATCAATTACATATATATACAAAATTTGAACAAAATCGAACGCCCTTCGAAAATTATCAAATTTTTTTTCCATGCGATTTTGAAGAAAATCTCGACCACTGCGATTTCCCTAAAATTTTGAATATATATGTAAATGATCATGCTGAATACGATAGTAGTGCCAGATTTGGGCTAAAAAGCCTCGTTTGGCCAAAAAAAAACATAAAAATAGTACCCTAAGACAAACACTCAAATTCCGCATAGGAGCACTTTAGCCCCGATTTTTGTAGGTAAATGGCGTCAAACCTCCCGACTATTTCTGTAGTCGATAGCAAATTTTCTCAGCTTTCATAATATATTTAGGTTGTATTCACAATAGTGACTGCTTCACCTCAAAAAATTAGAAAAACTCAAACGCTGCAACGCTCGAAGGTTGGTATCGAATCTTGCATCGTTTTGGTTTTATCAAATTTTCTGTCAGAAGGAGAAACATTTCTAAATACAACCTATATATATTCTGAAAGCTGAGAAAATTTGTATCGGATAAAGGATGTTATCTGTAATTCTAAATCCCATTATTCAGGTTCATGTTCGAACAAACAAGTCAAGCAGCAGATTTTTAAGAACAAAGATTATTTTTTTGTTCTTTTTATAATAAATATAGTTTGTTTGCTATGTTTGAATTTTTTTTTAGAACAAATAAAGTGGAATTAGTCCATCTAATTTGTACTTACTATTTCTATCCGGGTGATAAAATGCTATATGCGACTAAATCTCACAAAACTAGTTCTGCTCATTTTATCATGCTCAATAGCCGTTTAAAATTGAAAGTTCGGTCGAATTCGAACTCGAGTATTGTATATGTATTAGTAATATATTAATCCACAGCATTTTATACCTATAATAAGAATACAGCAACATACATACATCAATTTTTCTTTTAATTCTATCTCAGATTATTTTTTCTCTTTAGATGTCTTGTATTTTCGGAACTGCGTCACGAGCTAATCCGGATCTTAGGCTGTGTGATTCTATGATCTGAGCTGCTTCAGTTATGGAGTTACTTTACAGTTTTGGTTTCTTTGAAAGTGCTTCTTGTATTTGAGCCGCGTGTGAGCGATTTGGATGTTGTCGATTCACCTAATTGAACTATAGTTCTGATAAAATAGGAGCATGTTATGTTATAATTTGTGCATACATGACTATACTTTAACAATGTATGTATAATTCAGTTTTGTAGATATTACAAAATCAACTAACACCCGATAACATTAAAATTAAAACCGATTACAATCTTTTCGTCTAGGAAAAGTATCGTCACTTAATTTTGGATAAATGGAAACCTATCAATCAAACTATTTCTTTCTCATACAAAGCAATAATAAGGCAATCTGATATCTATTATAAAGAAACGTTTTTTATCCCCGATAAATACCTAAAATAATAGAGTATACCTACACATCGTAAATTGCGAATCAGTTCAACGTAGGTAAACACTCGAAAATGACTTACGCGGCGATCCTAATCGTTCTCGTCGGTTGCTCCTTGATAGGTTCATCGTTAGGTACGTATACAAAGTTTAAATAAAATTTTAAACCGATTTAAACTATATTTTTGTGTACTAATAATAGGTCAGGATTCGAGGATAGTCAACGGTACCGATGCCGAAGAAGGAGAATTTAAATTTATGGTAAATTATAATTATTAGTCTTTAATTTTACCACGATTAATTAATTTTTCAGATTTCTTTAAGAAACGCTTCAAGCCATACTTGCGGGGGAACGATACTCAGTAAAGATTATGTCCTGACGGCGGCTCATTGCGTTTGCACCGAATACGCGTAATTATCAATTAAATTAACGATTTCCACCTATAATAATAATAATAATAATATATTTGATATGAACAGGAATGTCTCGAGATTAACCATCCAATACGGTTTGTTGGAAATAAACAGATTGGACGAGAATTCGATTCAGGTCGAGGAAATAATATGTAATGAATTATACAATCCCAGTGCTAATTACATTTATGATATTGCAGTCCTAAAGGTGACTTTTTAATTTTGTATTAATTTCATATAATTCTGATTTTATTTATTTTTTTCTTAGTTAAACGAATCCATTCCTGAAGATTATGTTTTTCCTACGAAATTAGCGGAACCAGATTTCAATACTACAGAAACTTTAGATGGTATGGTCATAGGTTGGGGTAGAAATGCTGTAAGTAAAGATTTATTATACGATATTATTTCCTCATGCGATTGTGTTGAATTTCATTTTTAATTCTAATATTACAGACCAATGGGTACTTACCGACAATTTTGCAAAAAGTCGATATTAAAATCTACAGTAACAGTATATGCGACGCCGCCCATAACGGGGTAGTAGACCTCGCTCATCATATCTGTTCGGGGATTCCCGAAAATGGTCAAGGATCCTGTCAGGTAAATCCTTATTGATCACAATTTAAATCGCGACAAAGTTTATATCCCGATAATAATATTACATAATTATCTAATAATAAAAAAAGACTTATTTCAATAAAAATTTTCGACAGAATATAATAAAGATGACGTGTCAGATGGTGATTGGTTTCTATTTTAAACAAATCTCAAGTTCTCTAGTAGCATACAAACGTGAACATTTTCAAGTGAAGTGTAGTGGTAGCATAAAAATCCCTGATTCGTTTGATTTTTACACTCTACAGTTAGCTACACTGAACAAATATGTCCTTTCTGTCATTTGGTTGCTTTCGTTAGCTGTCATTTTGTTGTTATTGTATTTATTACCGTCTATATACTGCTATTTACCTGCGGTTTTCAACGGGTTTCCGGTATATTTGTAGATTACTGAAGCATTATACATAACCTTTATAGACTCTGTCAAAACAATTTATATGCAAGTTAGTTAGCGCTATGATTGCTACCAATTCCTCAGTGATCCCAACTGAAAATTTTAGATAATTCATCCTTCACTTGACTTTGTTCACCCTGTATCAGTTTCTGTTATACCCACATCACTCTGCGAAAATATTCTATAGAGTGTCTCAGAATGAAATTCGATGTTAGAAATAAAAATAGTTCATTGATTTTTGAACGGTTTTAATAAATTGAACTTACAAATATAATTGCTAACATTTTGAAATTAAACCTTAAAAACAATGTCATTTAAATGTTGCCCTTGAGATCTTATGCACTCATCTAAACGATGTCGTGCATTTAGAAGCTGCTTTCGATTTGTCACAATTCTCACATTTCCTCACCTCACTTCATTCTCACATGATTCTCACTTCAGCAAAACAAATCAATTACTCACTTGCAAATAAAACGATGCTTATTAGTGAGAAAACTGAAGTGAGATGAGAATTGTGGCAAATAGAAAGCAACTACATAGAATAACGCTTTGACACAGTGCTACAAGGATGGCGATAATTTCTTATTCTCTTATCCATATTCGGTTTTTAAATTCATTTACATTCGCCGAAGGATTTACATTCACCTTACTTTTAAGGTAGCCCCACAAAAAGAAATCTACTGATGTCAAATCACAGCTTCTTGCAGGCCAAACAATGTCACCTCTATACGCAAGATTAATTTTTCAGTGAAGAACATTCTTACAGTCTCTAAAGTTTCGTTCGCAGTAAGCGAACGAAACTTTGTAGAGTCGTCCTGCTGGAACCATGTGCGATTATCAAACCCTTCAAAGGATTGTAATGCTGGTCCTAAATAATTGCGAATCATCGAAGAATATCGTTGTGCATTTACTGTGATTGATTGTCCTTGATTATTCTCAAAAAAAAAATACGGACCAATAATGCCTTTGAAAGACATTGCTGCCCATTTTTCTCTTGGGTTTGCCTCAGACCAGTACCGACAATTCTCTTTGTACACGTACCATTTAAATGAAAATGTGCTTCGTCACTAAATCGAAATCCTGCATCAGAGTAGCAAAATTAAGACGGCTACGGTGATTATCATTCTTCAAAGCTTGAACCAACTGGATCTTATAAGGATGGTAATGTAAATCCTTTTTCAAAATTCATTTTTCATTTCTGACATATCTCCTGCGGCCACGGGGCTTAGAACAAACTGTAGAATCGCTCCCTTGAAATTTGCGTATCCATTGCTTAATTAAATTAGCCAATGGACTTTGATTAGCATACAGTAAATTGTAGTTGAATTGAAACACTGCACGTTGTTCACCACTAAAGTGTTCCATTGGTAAAAGAAAAAACTAGAATGGTGGCAGTAAAAATAATCTTACACTGACAGTTTACCCAAGATACGTAAAACGAGTCACCCTATATATGTAGTTCTTTTCCTAGCCTGTATTTTATGAAATAAACGTGTTGTACTTCTACCACTACTTAGATTTGACATTGACATTTTTGCTAAACGATTCACAAATACCTAATTACAAAATTTAGGACCGAAAAATCGATGACTCAAAAGTTTCGTTCGAATTATAGCTCAAAAATCTGTAACTGAAAAGTATGTGGTTTGAAAATTTGACCCTCTCCCCCTCCCCTCCCAAAACTTTGCCACTAGAAGAGTGTCTAAAAGACTTGCAAATGAAATAGTTTCAGACTAAAAAAATTCTGATTGGGTCATTCACGGAACTGGTTCTTTAGAACTTTTTGAAATTCAACATTTCTTGTTCAGTTATAACTGATATCATTTGGACTCATCAGCAAAATTATTCCCGCCATTGTACCACTTCCGGTTTACCGGAAGTCGACGTCAATTCATCCTTAATCATTTTTATTGCATTTTTCTTCGATCATCCATGAAGAAGGAATGGTAAAGTTGACTATCATCAGCGTAAAAGTGAAAACGGCATGTCTTACAGTACCTACAGTAGGAAAGTAGGATATATAGATTGAGAGAAGTACGGGGCTGAGAACAGAACCCTGCGGGTGACATCAACTTCTAATACCCGAACATCCGACAACTTATTACTCATTCTGAGACGTTGTATTCTACCAAACAAATAATACCAAATAATTGGATAAACACCTATTTGAAAAAATAATTTGTGTGTCTCGAATAATGGAGAATAAATGGCGAACACAATCGCAGCATTTTCATGCCTATGCCATCCGAAGCAATAGAATCAGTTTTGATGCTATCGATAATGTTTAAACTGTTAAATTCAGAAACTTCGACAATTAGTATAGATTAAAATAACAGTTAATGAACAATAAAACAACTTAATAATAAATTAAAGGGATTCTGTAATGTTTGTAATTATAAAGTAATATTATCTGTAGTATATTGATCTTTGTTCTTTTTATAGGGTGACTCAGGTGGTCCACTCCTATACGGAGACATTCAAGTCGGCGTTGTTTCATGGGGCACAGCTGGAAATTGCGGCATCAGTAACGAAACTCACCCTAAAGTATTAGCCAGAGTTTCATCTTACAACGAATGGATAAAAGAAACTGCCAAATTATCATCTTCAACTCTACAGATCTCTGTACCTTTGTTATTAAGTATATTAGCGATATTTTTCAGCAATTATTTGTAATAATAATAATAATATTTTATATATATAGACGCTTTCGTGTGATACGATATCTTAACGTCAATTGTGTACATATTCTAATTAGCATGTCTGTAATCGATCAAATATAAAATAAATTAATGGAGATAACGTGACAAGTTTCTATACAATCTTCGATCTTGAAAACTACTCGAAACGTGAAAAAGTAAGATAGTTTTAATTAAGTCTACGCACCGTCCTGTTGTGTATGTACATTATCCTAGAATAATGAAAGTGATCGTTTTGACTTGCATCATTTTTGGGATTTTCGTAATTCCGCAATTCTGCCAAGGTATCTTGATCTAATTTTCTAATCTATGTAGTTTTAATTTTTGTTTTCTTTCAATCACTTTATTGTTATCAGGATCTGTTATCAGAATTGTGAATGGGACGGATGCTTCACCCGGACAATTTCCATATGTTGTAAGTTTTAATCGTTTCAATCGTAATGTTGCTCAATAAAATAAAAAGAATAATGGTTGTGAAATGTAGGTTTCACTGCGATATTTCCAACAACATGAATGTGGCGGATCTATAATCGGAGCAAGATGGATTTTAACGGCTGCTCATTGCATTTATTCCGAGTAAGTATGGATATTTGTATCACACCATTTACGTCATTAAAATTTTTGTTACAATAAAAATTGGAATTAAAAAAGTGTGTGACTAAAATAAAATAACAAAGCTAACCATTTTAAAAATTTTAGTCTAAAAAACTTGTGATAGTTTTTTGATTAGAAAAAATGTTGGTTATGGCTGAAAATTTTGTGGCTCTAAAGATTATGACAAGAGTTCATGACTTAAACATTTGTGACATAAAAAAATGTGTGAGTTTTATAAATTTCTAACGAAAAAATTTATGACTCTTCATCATTCACTCATTTTTGCTAACGAAAAAAAAATGTGTAGCCGAAAAAAATTGTTACAACATTAACTCAAGAATAAAATGCACAAAAACACTTAAACACACTAAATTTTTTAAAAGAACACTTTTATTTTGTGTATGCAAAATTTTAAAATTGTCGTTGAAATCGTATTCACATTCTAACAAATGTTTAAGCATAATGAGAGTCGGTTTTTTTATTTTGAAAAGATCTCCTGTGTTCTTTAATTCTGGTATTAAAAAATCGATCTGTTTGGCCTATATAGAATCTTTGGCAACTCCCACAGTTTAACTCATAGACTCCCGACATTTCACTTTTTTCCGTTCCATCTTTATTATTTTTGATGATCTTACCTATAGTGTTATTGACTTTAAATGAAACTGTTTGAATTGAAAATGTTTTGTTTCCTTTTAACATTTTACTGATTCTCTTAGAAACTGGGCCTATATAAGTTAAGGATCTGTATATTTTTGCTTAAGTAAAGAAAGACGTAAAGGAAGGGCAAAAGAAACCATGGAGGGAATTTGGAGAGCTAACTGCTCTCAATCACATAAACTGGATAATAGAAAATTTTGAACTAGAATTAAAAGACTGAGAGGAACTAACAGGAAGGAAATAAAAGCATTAAGGGATAAGAATAATCGAATAAATACAAGAGTACAAGACATACTAGAAATATGGAAGGAATACTATGAAGATAAAAATTTAACGCAATAAACATAGAAGAAGGGATAAATACAGAAGGACTAGACCAATAACAAGAAATAACAGAAAAAGAAGAGGAAGAAGCTATAAAAAAAATCAAGGTAGGGAGAGCAGGTGGAGAGGATGGTATATTACCGCCGACGATGGTCTTTTCGCAAAATTCGCCAAGTTGTTGTTTCTTTTTTAAGCCCTAACTCTTGAGCACGACGAGGAATTGATAAATTTGGATCTTCTGCAACACTAACTCTTACAGCAGCAATAATCTCAACAGTTCTGGTATTTCGGCGTCTTACTGGTGTTTTTACATCGCGAAGAGTAAAATTACTTTCAAATTTCTTAACAATGTGACGAATGACAAGCACAGAAGAGCGATTATTTAGACCCAAGTTTTCGCGAAGTGTTCGAAAAGTGTTCACATAAGAACGACGATTTTCGTAAAATTTTTGGACAATAACCGAACGTTCTTGGAGCGAGTATTTAGCCATAATAAATTGTTAGAGTTTATTGACTATAAATGATAACTAATAGTGACAGATATAACTTTATTACCATGGGTTACTACAGCATTATAAAATCATATCGTTCTTATTGGAAACGTAGCATTGTTTCTGACTTATCAGATTTGCTAACTCAACTAGTCAAGACGTATTACGAAAATTCTCTTCCATACTTGACAAAATGTTGCTTTTTCTAATCATCATTAACCTTTAAATAACCGGGTTTTGGAATATCTTTGAGCTTTCTCTAAATTGAGACTGAATCTTGCTGACTTCTAATCTTATTCCTGCATCTGATGAGGATTAAAATTGCAGTTATTTGTGTGTAATTAAATACGCCGTAATATATCTCACTTAAATGGTTTGAAATATGGCTCAAAAGTTGTAATTCAAATTTGGTTGATGAAAAATTTCACTAAACCAATAGCAACAATACAAATTTGTGAGAGGTGAACTCTTCATTTATTTTGTCTTATCCTATCAGAAGTTACCGAACTAGAGTCTCAGAAATTTACGACAAAAGGTTTGTTAGTCGAAAATTAGATTGTACCTGAAAAACGACAAACGATTTAAAAGAATGTAGCTTAAAAATTTATAATTCTGAAGCTTCCGGCTCAAATTTTTAACGCAAAGATTTATAGTTCTAACACGTACGTAGCAACTAAATCTTCTTTCTGCTATATTTCTGGCTACAAATAAGATATCGAAATACGGTTTTCACTAGCCTATTTAGGTATCAGTTAGCTACATTTTTATGAAAAAAAAGTCATATTATTACATTTAATTTTTTAGAGAATTTTGCAATTTTCTGTTATTATATCAAAAAACGCGCTCTAGCGGCATCACTAAGAAATAGACATATCACAGGTAAGATAGGTTTCATGGAACAATAAATACTTTTTCCAATGAGACCAAGTTTGTTAAAATCAGTTCAGTCGTTTAGGAGTTACAGCTGTTTATTTAAAAAAGCATAGAATTACCTCCCACCACTTTATTTTAATAGATACGTTAAAAAGTGTTAAACAAAAATTACTCGAGTAAAGCTTAGCTTTAAAAAGCATATATTTTTTGGTAATATTTACTGGGTGGATTTCAATGAAAAATTACTTTAAAAGTTTAAGATGCCGATTAGGCCCCCTGGCGACCATCTTGGAAATCTGAAAATATTTTCCACGGTCTTCTTTTGCCCACTTTAGTAATAAAAATTTTTACCGCAAGTCTCTACGACGAATAGTTTCAGAGATACAGCACCAATAGTACAGCACTTTGCATTCTTATCTGGCCACCCTATAGGTATACACCTCAAATATACGACAAAACATAGAACTCTAAAATCGATACCGAAAATTGTAAATAAAAACAAAATTGCAACCGAAAACAACATAGCAACAAATACCATGAATAAGATGAGTTTAACGTGAAAGGTTTTTCAAAAGAAATTCTAGTTGATGAAAATTTTAAAAGGACGTAACAAAAAACATCTTGTTACGTTAACGTTAACCTAATATTCTATATTTACATAAATAAAGCACGTAATACCTATATATAATCTAATATTTATTTCCACCTTCGCAGCTACATTAATGTCTTAACCATATTATACGGATCAATAAATCTACGCAACGGCGAAAGTCCAGAAGCCAACACCGCCGAAGTCGCTCTCGCCTACATCCACGAAAATTACGTGGCGTCTGGGGGATACGAGAATGACATAGGTTTACTATACGTTAGTATGCCCCTTTTATCAATTTACAATCTTCTTGATATGGATACGGCACATCTCCCTTTTCCCCCTTGATAATATCATTATATTTTAATAATACTTCATCAACGTCAATTTATATATTCATCCGCAGTTGAGACAACCTCTACAGTTCACTCGATACGCTCAACCCATCCCTTTACCGTCGTTGGGAGCGAAAACACCTTCGGAAAAGGACGCCACGCTAGTAGGATGGGGATATCCCCAGGTTAAATTATAATTTTTTTATTTAAATTTAATTCTTAACGCAACACTAAATATTTTAGTCTGATATATTACAAGTAATGGAAGTCCTGCAATTCGTCAGCTTAACAATATTCACCGACGAAGTTTGCATCGATTACCACGGCCAAAATTTCAGCACGATCTCGCATATCTGCGCCGGAATTACAGGCGGCGGTAAAGGACAGTGCAGCGTAAGTCAAATAATCAGCAACTCCTTTTAAAAATCCTATTTATTAATTTTTTAGGGAGATTCCGGAGGCCCTCTTGCCGTCGACGGCATCCAATACGGTATAGTTTCCTGGTCGGATAGACCGTGCGCCACCACCCCAGGCGTCTTAACTAGAGTCGCTAGTTTTAGGGAATGGATTTATGTAAAGACCGGCATATAATCTGCGATAAATAAATAAATCTCCTTGCATCTTCAATTTATTTCCTTGTATCTGTAAAGTCACTAGGTATCTGTAACAAACTGCGCCATCTATGACATATACCCGCAAATGCTACGATAAACTATTTTAAAATAATCAATATAGATGACGCCATCATCTTTTTTTAAACAAATTAAAATAACTATACTTCGCAAAACGTAAATGTTAACGAATTAATCGTTTCTATTTATATAATTAATGTAAGAACCATTTATTAAACAACAATCTATTTCATGTAGTTGTCAATAGCAGCGCTATCTAGTAAATATAACCGCAAATAAGACGATAAATTATTTTAGAAAACTCGGTAGAGGTGTCGCCACTAACACAGAAGTGAAAGACGCCCATTTTGAAACATAATCAATTTTTTTTAAACAAATTAAAATGTACTTACCAATATGTAATTTGTAAATGTAGAAAACATTTATTAACGATTCAAACAACAATTTATTTAATGTACTTGTTACAAGCAGCGTCATCTAACAAATATAATCGAAAATTATAACGATAAACTATGTAAAAAACATCGTTATAGATGGCGCTAGCTTCGCCGAGGTGTTGACATCTATTTTCAAACATAACCAAACTTTTTTAAATAAATTGAAATATACAGACCAAAATATAAATGTTACCGATTTTAATCGTTTCTATTTATATGAATTAATATATGAAACATTTTAACGATTTAAACAACTGTCGACGTGATGCTAATTGAGCCAGAATATCAATTTATAACCATTAAACATAATTGCGTTGTAATTTAAATAAGCCTAAAATGGGTGACCACTAAAATATAAGGACTTTCGAGCTTTTTTAATCGAAATATGCCTCGAATAACTAAGGTGCAATTATACCGAATTTAAACAAGTACAAATTTATAGCATAGCGATGAAATAAACTTATTAAAAATGTATTCCTGCACAATCGATGCAATGGAAGATGAAACTTGTATTATCGCCTCGAATCCTATTAAAGATGATTGGGTACCGTCATACGAGGTATTTTCTCTTTTTAAATATATGAAATAATAACCTATTTAATGTAGTTACTGTGGCAGGAAGTTAATATGCGGGAAGATGTGAAATGGCTCGAGAATGCGACGAATAAAAAGATTCTTTACGAGAAGCTCTTAAAATGGATGAAACGCGGTCCGCAGCTATTAAGCGTCGACGACGAAACCGATTTTATCGACCCCGATGTGCTACGTAACGTAATTAAAGTAAAATGTGATACATTCAATGAATTTGATGTGAACGAGCTGCGTAAGGCACGATGCAGGGCTAACGTGTTTGAAACCGTACGTAATGGGATATTTATGAATAGAGCCGCTATGAAGATGGCTAACATCGATGCGATCACCGATTTTACATTCACAAGCTTAGATTATAATTCCGTTCATAAACGAGACGGACCGTACTATTTTGCGGATGTTTGTGCAGGTCCCGGTGGATTCAGCGAGTATATCTTATGGCGAAAGAAATGGTGCTATAAAGGGTTCGGATTTACATTGAAAGGAGATAACGATTTTAAATTAAACGAATCTACCTGTACTTCTGCTGATTCTTTTCATCCATTTTACGGAACGAGCGGAGATGGAAATATCTATAATCCAGATAATATTAAGGATTTTAAAGAAATTGTTTTGGGTTATACGCAGGGTGTGGGCGTACATTTTATGATGTCGGATGGGGTAAATATCAAAATGTTTAAGTTTTTATTAACGATGTGTTAGTTTTTTTTTTGTTTTTACTTTAGGGGTTTTCGGTCGAAGGTAACGAAAATCTTCAGGAAGTGCTCTCGAAACAGATCTACGTTTGTCAATGTTTGATGGCATTGTGTATTATTAGACCGCATGGTTATTTCGTGACGAAGATGTTCGATTTGTTTACGAAATTCAGTGTTGGATTGATCTATTTGATGCATTTGTGTTTTGATAAAAGTGAGTTTTGTTTTTTTTTTTTTTGTGTAATAAAGGCACTATTTCACCTGGGTAAAATGGTGCTCTTTACGACTAGCAGATGCTTTTTTCTTGTTTTCTTTAGTTTTTAGCGTAACAGTAACATTTAACGGGCGTAATATACTACCTTGAGGTACTCCTTTTCTGATTTTTTTTCCTATTTCCCATTTGCTCATCTATTTTGCCTCTTATGGGTGTATCTTAGGACCTACATATTTTTTATATTCTAACATATATTTTCCAATTTAGTTGCGATCGTCAAGCCGAATACATCGAGACCGGCGAATTCCGAACGGTACCTGATCTGCATAGGTTTTAAAAATTCATCACAAGCGATGGAAATCCGTAAATATTTAGAATTCATCGTGCAGGATCTGTGGATCAAACAGCAATACAAGGATAAAGTACAAGATGACGATAGCGAGATCTTAGAATTGGTCCCCTTAGATATATTAAAACGGGACGCTAAATTCGCCTCGTACATGTTCGAATCTAATACTACTATTGCGGAGAGACAAGTCGTTGGTTTGTTAAAACTGCAATGTTTCTGTCGCGACCCGAATCTCATAGAAACCCGCCAAGAAATCTCCAGATCGAAATGCTTGAATCTCTGGCGAATTCCCGATAGGAAACGCAGTCCGGTAGAAATTTTTACACCGGAGAATGTTACCGATATGATCTCGCAGCCTGCATTTATGTTGACACAACCGAAAGAGATATCGGATACGAAGACTTTTAAAAGTGTAATTGACGATATAAAAGATTGGAGGTTTGTTCCGATGAGGTCGTCGAAACAGGTGAATTTCTGTCACATCTTCGTTGGTGTTTCGAACTCTAAAGTTTGTAAACTAGTCGGGAATCAGTGGATTAAGGTAAGTTAGCAAAATTTTATATTATACAATCGAATTTTAAACTTATTACTAATCGACAGGTGAAAAATATGCATTTAAACAAAGGAACTCTGCTATATGGAGAGGTGGTAAAAGAAAAATGTATCTCGTGGCGAACTGGAGTCGAAACCGAAAAATTATGCCTGCAAGTAATTGATGCTTTACGATTAGGCGATATCAGTCTAGCCGATCTCTCGTTCGAGGAAAGAGCGAAGAGTATCAGCATATTCTGCGAGGCGATCAACTTCGAAGTTGAACTCGATGATGTGCGGATCAGATTGAAGGAGGGTCGATTCTTACACGATATGTATTCCCAGAATATCGTTGAGTATAAACACGAAACACGCGAGTACATCACCCATATGGATCCACTCGGGCCAAAGAACAGTAACGAGTTGCATTCGGTTAATTCGCTCCTGTTTTTGAAGATTAATTCCCACCAATCGTTTAATTCGACATACGTCCTCAGATCTGTCGTTTATATTAATGAGCATGAAATTAAGAATGGTGCATTTAAACTAATCGATGTAATGAAACTTATAAGGAATTTAAATAAAAAATAAATGCTCTGTATTTTTTTATTTTTAATAATCTAGAAAATATTAATGGGGAAATATCACAATTTCAACTATTTTTTATCGTTTTTATCTTGGGAGGCGTCGGCAAACATTTTAAAATCCATCGGTTTATCGTATCCCATGATTTTGGCGTAATGACTAGGATCGTTGAAGAATCTCGGTTCTAGAAACATAGCTTTGCCCTTCGCGACGAAAGTCGTAAACATTCCAGGAACTTCAGGTATTTTAACATCTTCTGGAGTGAATTCCGTCTTAAACTCGCTAAATAAAGATTTAATTTATTGTAACGTTTGCGATACTCACCTCCTTCAACATGCAAAAAAAGCTGACCGTAGATGCAATATACACCTTCCTGCTACTATCGTAATCCAAATGTGTAACATATTTTTTCGTAATAAAATGTAACAAAAGCGGTGTCGCGAACGTGAAGAATCCAATAAACGAACATGCCGCAATTAATAAAGCAACATTATTACTCGCATATAAAGTATTAATCAGGAAAGGTTGCGCTAATAGACTAGCTGCGCTTGTTGTTAACGAAAACCACTAAAAATATCAGAACGTGACATTATAATCTACGGGGAACGTATTCAAATAATACACCTACTTTGACAGCTCTAATATGCGGTGTTAATATTCCATAATATAATCTCTCTCTACCTTCGGCGATTTCGTGTTTACTAGCATCTTGAATCAGGCCTCTAGTTTGAATTAAATTCGTAAATCTATTAACTGCGTAACTATTTGTAGTGCACAAATAAATTCGATTCTCCAACAATTTATTCGATTTATATTGCTTAATAATTCTAGGAGCCAGGCGTAGAATAGTTCTTCCATTCATTTTGAATTATCCTTTTATAATATCAATGTTTTTATAGATAATTCATTTCAGAAATATTGAGGTTAGGTTATTTTCTCTTTCTGTCATTTGGAATCAGTGTTGCCAATAGTGTAAATACGATTTTCCCTATAATGTCGAGTTAATTTTAACGAATGAAGTTAGACGCGTTTATTAGCGCTACAGGTGAGTAATAAGTTAACTATTATTACTACCGCCGTATATAAATTTTAAATGTGTTTTAAATTTTAAAGTTTTAAGACAATATTAATAAAAATAATACATGTATATACATTAAATTGAATGGTTATTCTTTATTTATAATATTTTTCCCCGAATATTTCATCGTATGTATACCTTCAAATATTGAAATTGGATTTAAACCAGCACTAACAAATCGAACAGTAATCAAAATTTGAACAGAAAACGTAATTTAACTAGCACGCACGATACGGCGTAAAGGTTGAATAAAACACTCGATATACACAGTCTGATTTGAAATTCTCGCAAAACGGGAATATTCCCTCCAGTTGGCAACACTAGGTGGAATTTGGTCAGGTTCTGATTTGGTTAGGAATTTCTAGTTTCCAGTTGGGTTACTGGGTAGGGGGCATGACTATTGGCACATATTCTTGACATACGAGGATGGTTCAATTGAAATTCGATAAATAAGCTTGATTTTAAAAAATATATTTACTACATAAATATACATGAAATAGACGTATTGCGTACGAAAATTATTTATATACACAAAATATATAATTAGCATATACAATATATATAATTAGTACCGACTATATTAATACGTGTGTGGTAATTACAATAAAAAATATACAATAATTGGTATATATATATATAGATATATTTAAGTATAAACAAATTCGAATCCTCCTCGAATCATCACACTATCGTCTGTATTAGATCTAGAACACTGTCTTTATCACCGGGCGTCAAGAACAGGATGTTCGCCGATATAACCAGCGGAAAATTGATCTGATCGAACGTCAGTAACGTCACCTCCTCGCCCTTCTCCAACGGTAAGTGTTTGATACCGGAACACTGACAGAACGTCACCTGTCGCTGTTCGTTCAACGTATACACGGTGACGCGAATATCCACGTGACGTATCGTCTGCAAACTCAACAACTGTTCGAATTCCGGCCGGTGGTTCCTCTTCACGATCAGACTGCGATCGTCGGCTATCATCACGAGATCCACGCCGTAATGGAAGCCCGTCCAACGCCACATGTGCTTCTCCCGCGATTCCAACGTCCGTCCACATCGTAGACTCGTCGATAGGAATTGAACGTCGGTGCATTCGATCGGACCTTTCTCCTCGTTCTGATTCACCTTCAACGTGGCACGCCACTGCTTCAACACGACGTTGTGTATCCATCCGCGCGGTAGAACGTTGTCTTTAAGTAACAGCTCGACGTCCATATGGTGGGAGATCAAGTGCTGCAAGCGTAGATTCTGAAAGACGCAAACGAAAGGTTGACCGTCCTCCGTCAACAGGAAGGGGGTTTCCCCTTTTCGCGACGTGAAAAAATTCGATATGTCCAAACTGGTGGCCGAAGCGGCCTCGTCCTGATGCAACTGCAGGTACATCCATTGCGTCAATAGTACGTACAGGGTGATCTCCGTTTTCATCACGCAGAGATCGGGGTGTGAGATCAATTTTATCATCAAGGGGTAGGGATCAACCTCAGCTGTTCTAATTGGTTTAGGTTGTAATAGTGTCCCATTAGATTAATGAGAAACCACCGTATACAGCTATCTTTTAATTTATTATCACCATATTGACATCCCGCCATGTAATAATCCAAAGCCGTCTTGGGATTGATCGTCTCCAGCATCACCTCGCGACATTTATCGATTATCCCGTCTAATTGGAACATCGTCGCCGTCGCTAAGATCGGTATAACCTCCACAGGATTAAGTATGATTTCATCACAGTACAAAGAGCCGAATACTATCTTTAAAGCTGTAAAAATTACATTAAATCTTAGTAAACGATGATTAAGAAAAAAAATTGTATCACCCTGTATTAGTATTAATTTGATCATCCCATATTATTTTGACAGTTCTCAGTTCTATTAAGAAATTATACGAAATGATATAAACGACTTACAATTTACGGTAATCAAGGGGTCGATTATATCTATCATAATGGAATTCTTCTCCGTTTCAAGCCAGCCACCTCCGAACATGCTGGCAAAGTACGGACTCTGACATAAATATATTTTGTGGAGTAAGAACTCCTCACCGAGAGCTTCGACAGTGACATCGCTGTTTCTACCCTCTTTAAACAACGCCTGGTATATATACTGAGCCGTACTCTCTACTTTTTTCCTGCAAAAATAAAACATTAATATCCGTTAAATTAATGGCGTCGTAATTTTCATCGTAATCCTACCTTTTCGGTGTGTGCATAGCGATTTCGATCACTTTCTCCAAATCATCTTGTCCGTCCCTTTCGCTGAGTTTTCTCTTGGTGCCGCGCACGAAATCGCTCACATTCGTCACGATACTGTATGGAAATAAATTAGTACTAATAGCTGAACCCATATTTCAATACAAGCTATTTACTTTACGCGATTATTTCACAAGATAGTGCTCGAGACAAGGTTAAGATAACATCGACATATCAATCTACGTCTGACTGTGCTCGTGTTTACAAACATGTTTCCCCCCGTGAGAACGGTAACGTCTACCAGCGAAAATTTCGTCACACAAACTTTTGATTTTTACATTCTCGTTTTTTTTTAGAGATAAACGTCGTACTAGAATCAAATCAAAAATAAAGATGATCCAATTCAGTTTTGACGTTGACGGTAATGCAGGAAACTGTCGCCTCCGTTGTCTTAACTTACAGAAATCTAGAAATCGAATCTTCGGTTTTCTCTTTCGCTCTCGCGTAACTAACCGGATATCTATCTCAATTAAAATCGATAACCGGGAAAGAAACGGGCAATTTAATTAAATTCGAAAGTTAAACTGCGACTAATTCGTTTGCATACGAATGATGTATCCAATTTTAAAAAAGAAATGACGTAATAAGTTATCTAATATGCAAATTTATGTTGTTGTTTAGAAGTGCTGCTATGAATACAAAATATGTTTATGTATGTAATTGCGCTGTTTGTGTTCCGTTTCTATTTATATCGATAAGAAGGAACCGATCTGAACCGACCATACCACTACCACCATCTAATAGATAAAAGGTGAACTATCTCTCTAGAACTGCCGATCGCAAGATCCAATTAGAACGATCAGTTGACATTGCGAGAACCAATAAAAAATTGCATAATTTTTTTTAACTATTTATATCAATTTTTTCACGGTTTATAACAATTATCGTTTATTGGTGTACACTGTTGGACAAGAAATTCTTTGTCAAGACAGATCGATGGTCGATTTATATGAATCGAAATAAGTTGATAGTAGACGATGGAAATTCAAATAAGTCCATGCAATTCGACACGTAAATCGATGGATGTTCGAATAAATCCACTATAGTCTAAATAATTCGATAACAACCGAAGTAAATCAGAGTAAGTACAGATGAAAGTCCAAATATGCAAAAAAAAGTGTCCGAAAATCTAAGTAAATGATGGTGAGTCGATGGAAGTCCAAAAAAGTTAAATCACGTCCAAATAAATCAAAGTAAGTGCAAAAAATTAGAAGTAAATTAGTGTAATAGTACTTCTACATAAGCTTTTACGACTGTTGTTTCGTGCGTTGAAGTCTTCCGAGTGTTATCGCGTAGTGTCAGCTTCTTCAGAAGGTTTCGAAAGACAATCTTTAGAAGACGTGGACTGCATGATCAGCGAGACGTCAAGTGTAAACCAATCTATGCGATAACATCCAGAAAACTTCAACGCAGTAAACGACAGCCGTGAAAACCCACGCTTACATATTGGACGCCTCTACAGGGAAAGGAACTTACTGGTAGATTCGTAATAAGTCAATAGCTGTCGAAGTAAATCATAGAAGTAGATGTGAAATCCAAGTAGGTCAGATTAAGTCCAATGGACGTTAAAATTAGTTCATGGAAGCCGAAATAATCAATGGCAGCCGCAATGAATCCAAATAAGACGGAAATGAAAATATTGATGCAATGTACGGCGACTTTTGATCAATAGTGTATACGCACATTTTGGATGGTCGTGTGTAAGAGTGATTGATACGAAGGTAAGGCCACATTTATTGAACTTGTAAATATATTTCGAAGTCAATTAAAATTAATATGTATTTATATTTTCACTGGTGAACGGTAAGAAGAATCTTTAAAAGCTGCACCGATTTCTAAGGCGTCCAAATGTCAACGTTGAAGAAAGAAAAAGGCCAACATTTTCGGGTTACACATATTAATAAGGTAAAATTACTTTTTATTTATTTATTTCGAAATTTACAAATCGATTTAGCAAGAAAAATTTAAAAACCTAATTGAATTGTTGACAGCGCCATCTATAGGCGGGGAAGTTAAATTTAAGTCTGATTACAGTTTGATGCTTAGAGACATCTTTTGTTAAGCTGAATAATTATTGTAACTATGAACTCTCCTCATTATTTATTTATTTATACGTGTCCGTAAATGCAGGCCGGTTTCACTAGATTACCATGACTACTACCAATATTTTTAATGCGAACGTCCCCATGAGAGGCGCTGCAATGCAATAATGCTGTTCAAATGTTAATTTGTTTAATTTTGATTTAATTGACATTTGTCAAATTATTGTCAATGTATAATTGGTTTAAGCGTTGTGCTCAATATTATTGATTATTTCGAGTTCTTTTCTTTCTTCAAACACAATATTTAATTACTTTGGTTTTATTGTTTCATTTTATATTTAGTTGCATGGTAATTATTTTAGTGTTCTAGCATATTATCATAATTTAATAATTAACTAATATGGAAGGTCCACGCTGCGTTATAAAAATGGTTTTGCAGTAAAATATGGCAGGAGACACTGTTTTCCTAATCCAGCGAGAAATATGGATATGTTTAAAAAATTGATCAAGTACTGTGATGATGAAATTCGTAATTTGCCATCAGAAAATGTATAATTAAAATCGACGAGTTTGTAGAAATCATTTTACTAATGATCAATAATAGATTGTTGTCTACTGCATATTCAGTTTTAAATATTCCAAGTAAGCTTTCGGCCTAATTCTCATTATGCGTTTTGTTGTTGCGGCAAAAATTTTAACATTTCAGCGCTTTTCACCTATTTTTATCAGTGGACTAAGGTAGTTTTGAATTGAGTTATTAATATTATGTCGTTTTAGTATGATTTGAATATTTTTTATATTATTTCTATGGGCGTCCTATTTTGGTAGACATCTACGATATTGCTTCATACTAATGGAAAAAGGTTTCACTTACAATCATTTTTCGGAGAATTTTTGAAGAAGTTCCAGCTGAGAATTTGCCAAATTATAACATAACAATATAGTGAAAATGTATGGTCTCAACCTATAGCCATGAAAATCTTCTTATAGAACCAGATCTGAAATACCATAAAATTTTCGTATTTCTCTGTATTTAAACTGGCCACAGCAGTAAAAGCATCAACTCCGACTTTTAAGGGGTCTACAGACGATACGATTGGTTGTACAATGCGTTGTACAACCGTAGTTGATTCGATGCTTTAAAGTGGTCTACCGACGAAACGATCGGCTGTACAATCTATTGTAACATCGTAGTTGGTTCAGCGATCTACGTCTGGAAGAAAAACAGTGATTGACTTATCTTTAGGTTTTTATTTTCGACTTGTAGTACGACAAGTCGTACAACCGATCGTATCGTCTGTAGACCCCATTATTCATATTATAAACAAATTGCAGCAGGGGGCTAAATGGCTTATAAATGATATAATTACTCATCATTAACTTAAATTTCTGTTTCTTTTTTCTATTGTATAGCAAAATTCTATTGTATACAGAATTCTTATGTACTTACGGTCCGATTTCATAATAATGTCCTTCATTCGGTTTATTCTCGGTTAACTAATGAGTATGGTAGTTTAACGGTACATCAAAAAGGACTTTAGGAATATATCAATTAATGATCGCATAACACTATTTTTTATGAAAGTCAATTTGTATTTAATAGTGACTTTAAATAATAATACGGCATTAGGTTTTATTACGAAATCGGCCCTTATGTCTATCAAATGATATCCTTTTGTAATTTACTTTATTCATATAAATACAATATAACTTTATATACATATTTGCTACTTATGTTTTGTATTAATTTATTAAATATAAATTGAAATAAAATGCATCGTACGCTTTGGTATATTTAAGCGTGGCGCTTTCGCGTAATAATGCGAACGTACTCAGTAGATGGCGCAAAACTTGGTTATGATTGACATACGTTATCTGACGCATCTATATTATATTTCATCTATGGTAAATGTTTGAAGCTGACGTCTGTCAAAATGTATGCAATATCTGTGCTTAAAGTTTACCACCCTGAGAATTTCAGTTGGTTTATTCCTCTATGGCCATAGTCGCACGTCTCTAATTTCGTTGGGTTTGTTTTTTTGTCATTGCAATGGTTTTATAGTTGTAATTTTTTATAATTATTAATTTTAAGTAGCAATAAGCGTTTTCAAAAGGAAGCATATTGTGTTTGATTTTAAGAAACAATTTTAATAATTATGCTGAAAGTAACTACCGAGTGGGACGCTAATGTTAACACGTCAAGCAAGTGCCGCCATCTTGCGGCGAGAAACAGCAGAGTCAGATCCTTAAGCTTTGCTTCAAACCAACGCTAGATGGACGAGCGAACGATTTAAAATTTGCACGTGATCATTAAGCTCCATAAAGTTAGCCCCTCACTATAAGCAATTATAATAAATCTTACTTTTATTCGTTTGTAGATGTTTGATAGCGAATTTCCAATGTTTGATAGTCAATAGTTCATTAGCAAACAATAAAACAAATTCTTCTGAAAAACCTCTGTGATGTTAGCCCCTCATGTCGTCATTTTGACATCAAATTCAATTTTATTTCAGCAGAATCGTTTGTAGGTGCCTGATAGCAAATTTCCAAAGCTTGATAGTTGATAGTTTATTAATAAATAATAAAACAAATTTAGTAGGATATATTAAACAATTTTCTGAGTAATTTTTTATATTTTCCTTGCAGCCTCGCGAATTTCAGGTTCTATTAAAATTTTTGAATTTGATCAATTCTAAATTAAATCTCACTTCAAATCAACAATACCGCCAGCTCAAAATTTCGCGAATGAGTGGCCAGTGGCACATTCAGATTGAAAATGGCGTTGATGGTCTGCCGCAGGCACCTAGGCGCTAGCCCATATCCTGCATTTTCGGGTGCCACACCGCACATAACAAGTTATGTGCCTCGAAACTGTCACCCACTACCTCACCGCCCGCACGAGACCGACACCTCTCGGAGAGGACCGGCGAGCCGGAGGGCTCCTCTCCCCCGTGCTACCCATGTTAGACAGGTTTCCTTGTCAGCGTTAGACGGGTCACCGCTGGAGACGCTTTGGCGGACTCCTACCTCACATCTAACCCCACGGGGCCTAGGCCTCCTTGCGGATGGCTACTATCGGCCAAGCGTGGGAAACGGAATCTGGCCGTGAGGTACAACCAGCCCGCCCGTGAATTAAGTCTGAACTACGGGGACGGCCGGGCCGGAGCCCTACCCCAAAATGCCAACCACGCCAACTCTTTCGCCCCTCCGGCGATCAAGTATCCGCGGCAGCTACAGTGAAACCGTAGGGTCCCAGAATCACCGAGTTGTTTTAGGATGAAACCAAAGGTTTCCCCAACCAGACAACCAGCGGGCGGACTACTCCTCGGCGAACCGACTTTTATCCTCCCCTACTATCTTCGCCAAATTCTCTCGCCACGCCCGTTTCTCTGAGTGTGGCCACCAAGGATGGGGTAGTGCAGCTGCAGAGTTCTCTAGGTAAGCGCCGTAGGGTGCCTCACTTACCCACCGTATATTCCGACGGTTAGCGGCCGGACTGCCGGAGCGTATGCCATGCTTACGCCCAAGAATCCTCCCCTATATACGAAGTCTACTCCCGCCACGCCCGTTACCCTGGAACTATGAAACCAGGGATGGGGTAGTGCAGCCGCAGAGTTTTAAGGGTCGACGCTATAGGGTAAACGCCGACCCTGACCCTGGCCAGTGGCACAATATGATTTCACACACTTGGTTTGTAAATAACTATTGTATTAGTAAATGCTTTTTAAAAATCTTGTATGGCGTTCAACTTTGCCGCCACAAGGTAATGTATACATATTAGTGGCTTTCGATTTGTACACCGTACAGCTCGGGAGCTGTTCCGAGTCACCTATCTGTCGTTCTATTTTGCCATGTGACTCGCACTTGTACAGCCCCGTTTCTGCTTCCCTTCACCCCTGGTGCACCAACCTTTCGGCTGGGGCGATATGCTCCCGCATGCGCACTTGCATTTGTTTACAAAAAAGTGTTGACAATTTGAATGAAATGTAAACAAAACGAAAACTTGAAAGGTTATGTTACATCTGTGATTACATGGCCGCCACCCAACCACCCTTTATTTGTTTACACTGAACTGTACTGAGTTAGTTCACTGTACACGCACACGAGTAGCTCCGGAGCTGTTCCCGAGTAACCCTTATAGACAAATCGAAAGCCACTATTATACCCTTGTATTGGTTGTATTCGTTTTGCATTTGCAGCTTTTTTAATCAAGGTCTTTTATTCGGGTAAATACGATGTCAAGTTTGACGTGAAATGTCAAAAATGTTCATGAAGGTTTCAATAAATAATTAATCGTTTGGTATCACGGAAACTATAAAACAACATACGGCCCATATGGATAAAACACACTACGATAATTTATACGCTCGGCTATCGGCCTAATACCGTTAATTGTGTAAAAAAGTAGTATAGTATGATTTTTGACGTTTCTCAAAATCAAGATATTCAAAAAAGCGCGCGTAGCCGAACTAAACGAAATAAATACATTCCTCAGTACTCTTTTTAATAGACAAATATTCATTTTTTTTTCTTGGAAAATAAACGAGTGCCGTCATAGTGCCATGTGTAAAAGCGACTCGTCCTCATGATTTTCAACATACCGTATTTCAGTTAATATGAATATTTAGGCATTAAAATTGAGCTTATATCGTAGACCGATCTTCTTACTTTATTTCTTATATACTATAATCGCCACCTTAACCAAAATTTGACAGTAGCTTCAAACATTTACGGACACCCGATATTGATCATTGTGAGAAATAAAAATGCGAATTTACTTTTGTAGAAGTTTATTTATGTCAAATATGTTTTAAAAATTAAAACTTATTATTATCAATTTTAAAATATATATAATATAATAAAATTGTCATTAAAATGTGTTCGATTTTGATATTATCACAAACAACGACGAAAAACCCATCAAATAACTGATTATACTCGGTAATACGTACATGTTAATTAATCGTTTATTATTTCCTCGTGTGTCTTGTTTAGTTTACGCGTCATGTACCTACACATCTTCTCGGTTATCATAAATAAATGCAGCGGAAGCGTGTTTATGCACACGCTTTCGAAAAAGTAAAAAAAAATCATTTTAATAATAATAATAAATACGATTCGTCTTAAAAGGCTTCTCTGACTGAATACAATTATAGTTTTACAAGTCGTTATTTTTATTTTTTATTTCCTCATCATATAAAATAAATGCAATCAAATATCACAAATGCAACAATTATACTTATAAGGTATATAATCATACTATTACATATGTATATATGCATGTATGTAAAATATTATCAATAATAGAAAAAAATTAAATAGAGAGAACACATGTATGTATGTATGTAGTTATAATTAAATTTGTTCTTGTCGTTTGCCTTCTTTTCCTCTTCTTGTAGAGCACACAGTTTAAACAATCATAATATAGTAAGTAATACATTATTATCGTCTGGTATTTATGAATTTCGATGTAACCATTTTTTTTTTGTTTTAATCATGATTCACTTCTTTTTATCTTTTTTTTTGCGCCCTATTCTATGCTGTAGCATCGACTATACACAATTCGTTTGTTAATGTTAATTTAAAACAAAAAAAAATAAAGAAAAAAATAATACTATAGATGTAAATCGGTAATAATTAAAATATATTTTGATTTTGTATAAAAATTTAGTGGTAGGTACATATATTATAGTTATTACCAATTCCATAATATATTACAAAAAATTTGAATGAGCTGTTTCCTTATATAATAAATTTGATTAATAATAATAATATAAATATATAAAGCATTATTAGTGAAAATTATGTACAATTTTTTTTTATAGAATACAATCCTGAAATAAATCAGAATTAAACTCGCAGACAAAAAGTTTTTATCGAATCCGACTAAACACAACTTTAAAAATAATTCGGTTAAATTATTTTTAAATATATAGTATAGTTGGATGTGTTTTCGCCTTTTGTCTATTGGAGAGAATTATCGATTCCATTATTGGCACATAAAAAATGTGAAAGTATTGTTCAAAAGACAGCCGATTTGCACACAAAGTAAAATATAATTTTTTTTCGAATACACACACTCAAAACTAAAAATGTGCTCGTTTCAAAATCGGTATAAAAATTATTCTTATTCGTATATTAAATTTATTCTTCTTTATAATCTATAATACACGCCCATAAATGTAGAGAATTAAAAAATAAATGTTTATACAAGCTGGCTAGCATCGCAGTTGCACAAGTTTTTCTTAACTCGTCAGACAGGAAACGACTCGAGTTGATACTATACTAAAGAAGAATTTTTAGCATTTTTGATTAATAGTAATAATAGTGATCATTCAGGGATAATTGCTACACCAGCCCACTTCTATATGAATTCCTTTTTCATAAAAATATCAACCGTTGTGAACCGATTGTTTATGCCATCTTTCGAAAAGAGAAAGGAATGAGGAATACTGCAACATGTTTCCACCGAACGACTGCTAGAACTAAAATCGACTGACAAGATAGATGTCCATATGCTATCATCTATGCATAAAAGTGAGATAAAGACGATAGAAACGAGTCGAAATAAGCAGGTCGTAAAACCAACGTGCGTCATCTATTACAAAGCAAATATGTTCATAAGAAAAGCTTCAGAGTGGTATAAAAATATATTCGTTTAATTATAAAGTCAAGCCAAATGACGGACATTCTCCGCTGAAATTGATTGAACGGCATTTTTCATCAATGCTTCTCAGGCAACTCAGACACAAACAAAAAGATTCTAAAGCAATTTATTGGTTTTTCCAGGCACAATAAACGAAAAGCAACTACTTGTATGTGATTACAGTGTTTCATTTCAAGAAATAATGAAAGAAAAACATTTTGCCAAGTTCTTCACTGGATCTCTTGGTGCAAAAGTAGAACACTAAACACTTCAACCCACTAAACACCAAAAAACTTTTTACTAAACGTCGACGCGTTTCGATAGCAAGGCTGTCATTATCAAGGCGAAAATAAAACTGAAAAATAAGTTTTAAGTAAGAAGAACAAAGAAAAGAATTTAATATTTTTTTATAACGCATAATTCGCGCTAGAGGACAGGAAGTGACTGCAGTCAGCACGCTCTCCGCACCGGTCCAGCCAGCTCGGATCGTTTTTATTGCTGCCGTCCTGCCTTTTACATCAGACGTGACTTGTATGTTTATCCTCCTCGGACCCCGAGTATCATAGGTGATATTACGGAGCTGATATGCGTCCAGTGTTGCTATAGTTAGTACAATTGTACTAGAATTAGTACAATCAATGATTGTTTAGTACATCAGTACCTCTTTGTAAAATCTAGTACAATTTAGAAGTATCACCAACCTTATTATTAAGTTTAGTTATTTTGCAGTATCATTCGAAATAGGTTGGTGATACTTGGGTTTGGGTTGGCGGTACTGAATACAGATGTAGAATATTGTAGAACAACAATGTTGTAGAATCAGCTACCTCTATCCTCTATCGGTTGATTTGATACCTTCTGGTGTAGAACTGCGCCAAATCGAGAACGGCTCGCCTCGACATTTTTACCACACCCCACTGTTCTCCTTTCCCTAAAGTACTTATTCACTTTAAGGGAAGGTGAGAAGCGGAGTGTGGGGAAAGTATCGAGGCGGCTTGCTATCGATTCGGCGCAGTTCTACCGCTGATCTGTTTAATGAAGAACAAGCTAAGAAACATACTTCTTGTTAGTACTTGTGGAAATATCTTGTCAGTAAAGGAATACTTATTGTTTAATACATTCCCTTTAGTTAATTCAATTTACAAAGATGTTAGTAACATAGCAATTAATATTGATGCAATTGATTAATATAAATATTATTACATGTCTGTGTATGTGTTTATTGTTGTTTGTTATTCTTTTGAGAATAAATTTTGAATTTTCGCGCCCATTTATGTTAGTCCAACATGAAATTTAGTACAATTTTTTGCTATTATTTAGTACAAAATTTTTAGAGGCAGTAGCAACACTGTACCTATGCGTCTTAAAGTGCGCATGAATTATTTCTAAACCCCTAGCACGTGTTCCGACTGACTTACTTGTTTATTTATCTGTGTTTTGAACAACAGCATGGTAGTTACTACTCGAAAAAGTTCGAAATAGAGATAAGTAGTAAAAACTTTTTTTAAAGTAAACTAGTTAAACAAATGTTAGTAAAGAGTTGTGGTGTGTTGTGTTGGAACAAACTAACTAGATTGTACAAATAGTCATCTTTCTAACCTCCCATATCATTGCTGATACTTTGGGTACCGCTCAACACATGTTTTTTTATATTGTAAAATATGTCAGTTAGTTTTACGGAGGCAGAACTCCAGGAGTTGGCTGATAATATCAACCTGGATGAAGCCGATGTTGATGACAATATACCGAGGAAGACAAGGATGATTGTGGGGTCAACGAATAAGGTTCAGAGGCATATCAGAACCAAATATTAGGAACAGAAAGTGAAGATGATCAAGCAAATGATTATTATTAATAAATTTACTTCCAAGTAGGAAAAAAAGAAAATGGAAAAGAGCAGCATTCGATCTACAAATTGAAAGGTACCAACCTACTGTTCAGATTCCCTTACCGCAGATAGCATTCCAGAATCGATTCACTATTTTATTAGATATCTTGATGATAAATTTTTGAATCGATGGCCTTGTACACAAACAAGGTAGTATAAAAGGCGGGAAAGTCTTTGGAAATCAGTGCAGGTAAACTAAAGAAATTCTGTGCTCGCTCTATGCTTATTGGTATTCACAACTCACCCAGGATTAGAATGTTTTGGAGATTGGATACAAAAGTTCCAATTGTTTCAGATAGCCTGTCTAAAAATAGGTTTTTCTTCGAACACGGTTAAAATTGGTGGACGACGATGATGTTTTAAAAGAAGCTTAAGAAAATGATCGATTCTGAAAAATTAGACAGATGTTGGATGCAATACAAAGCGCTTGTTTACAAAACGGACGTACCCAACACGTTTCAGTGGATGAACAAATGATCGCGTTTTATGGAAAAGTACGAAAGTGACAATTCGTTCGAGGGAAACCACGTGGGTCTCAAAAATTTTGTTATGACAGGAATTCCGCTAGACTTTTTTATGTATGAAGGGAGAGGACGATCTATAGAATCTAGTTTAGTTCCTACATCAGAGAACTTAGATGTTGGAGGAAGAGTGGTACTGAAACTCACAGACAGTTTGCCGATAGGAGTGTCAGTCTTTGTTGATAGATACTTCACATCAGAAACGCTAATTGACACGCTTCTTAAAAGGAAAATTTATGTAACCGCTCCTAAACTAAAAACATCCGAAGAGGTTCTCACGACATGCTGATTACAGAAAATAATACAATTGGTGTAGTTAAATGGTATGATTCCAGACCCATCTATTTGGCTCCTTCGGAGTGTGGAGATGAACCAATAGGAGCTTGTAGACGGCGGTCTATTCAGGGAAAAAATAAAATATTAAGATCAATCGTCCTTCAGTGGTTCAGAGTTACAATGACAAAATGGGAGGAGTAGACCTGTTGGATTGGGTGATTTCAAAATATCCCATGAACAGTAGAAGAACCAAATGGACTGTTCATTCTAGTTATCATTTTCTTGATTTCAGTGTCACGTCGAGCTGGCTCCATTACAGAGAAGACTGTGTAGCTTCAGGAGCTCCAAGATTAGATTATTTCAGCTTTAAATTTTCTTTGGCTAAGTCACTGTTATATTCTGAAAAGGTAATTACAATCAATCAAAATTCAGATGTTAGTGAGGAAGAAGAATCTGATCAAACAAGCGTAAACCGTAGAAAAATCCTTCCCGTTCTTGATAAAAGACTTCGCAAGCAGGAAGCCAAACATCTACCTGAAGTTATGTCTGAAAGGGTGCAAAGGACTAACGTTTATTGGGTGCAATATGTTCTTGTGCTGTATTATGCAAAGACATTTTTTTTTTAATTTCATCAATAAATACCTGTTAGGGAAAATCTTGTTTACAAATGTCTTGCCCAAAACCCAAAGTGTCGTCTATGATAACCCCATTCTAACAAAAAAGACTACATTTGTTAAAATTTTGAACACGTAGAGATGTTATCTAGGCTTATATATAAAATTTACATTACACAGCATAAAGCATTTACTGCCAAATCTTTCACGGGCTCGAGGAGGTTATCTCAGTCGTTCATGGTCCATCTAGGATAAAAAGTTTTCGGCTCGTTTGGTATGATCACACCAGGAAATATTGTTGTTCAAATTTCGATTGGATTATGACATGTACTACGACCTAATGGGAGCGTGACAGTACTTTTGAAATATAGTGTACTCATGTGATGACAGTAACCATAACAACTTACAGGAGATTTTAAAAAGTAAACAGAAGAATTAGATCAGATTTGTTTCTTCTTAATTAATGTAGTCGTTATAATAGAAAGATAAATATATTTTTTTATTCTCCACACTTATTCGCAAATTATTTTCAGTCAAAAAATCTTACTTTGCGTCGCAAAATAAATACATAATAATTATAATATGTAGTAGTAATAAAATAGATATATCAACAAACACAGAAAAAGAAAGGAATCTGCATTCACGTGGAAGTCCCTTAATTTATAATTAATAAATATCTTATATATCGTTAGTATTTCGTGAAAAACTAGGGTGCTTTGATTCGAATAAAACAAACAAACAAAAAAAAAGGAAATACTACCAACGTACAAATAATGGCGTACGCACGAAATTTTCATCTTTCAAAACAAACAATCAAAAAAACAGAAAGTTAATCACGAAATAATACCTGTATATGTATATGTAATATATTCATAAGCATAATATTTTATCATAACTTACTTAAATAAATACTATTTTTTAAAGTTTATCCTTACACTGTGCTTTATTATACATCTATAATAAATAGCGTTTTATCGTTTTCCTGGTTCGAAATAGCCCTTCCGTATCATATCGTGTGTGTGTTGGTCTTGTATGAAACAATATTAATCAAAATATTAAAATGCTCTATTTACATTCATCTCCCTATACTCCCGTTTATTTTATTTATTTTGTTTTGTTTTCGTTTCGGAATACTTGATAGACAAGAAACGATACAGAACAGCTAAACTGTATATACATACATATAATATATATATATTATATATACAGCACAAATAGGAAACATCGTTTACACAATTATGGAGATGAGAGTTTGTTGTTGAATCGAACGTCGAAAGTTGATCTGATATCCTTGTTTTTGTTTACCTCACTAAATGCTGCGTTATGATTACGATTGGAGTTATTTTATTATTATAATGTTTGTATGCGTGTATGTACGTTAATGTATGTTATGTTATGTTATGTAAAGTAGTATCTTTTCCAAGTTATGTGTAAAATTATAAAAAATGTATAGTCATCATTATCATTACATATAATCTTATATTTACCGGATGATCTCTCGTGAAAATGCGAAAATTACCTTCTATTCAGTTCTGATTTGATAGCTGCCAATAAAAAAGAATCGAATTAATACACCGTACATCACCACAATATACAGGGTGATTGGTGAGAATGGCCTATTAAAAGTATTATACAAACGGATAGGAATTTGAAAACAAAATTTTGCAGTTGGATATGGTTGAATATGAACTATCACGTGAAAATATTTTTGAATAAATATCACTTCCGGTTAACCGGAAGTGGGAAACAACTTCGATTTTTTAAATAGCATGCTATAAAATAAATTACAAATTCAGCTTCTATGATAAATTTTACACATATTTCATGTATCATACCCTATACCTAAATACCATTCCTTCTGAGTTATTCGCAATTAAAGAAAAAAAGTGACAGATACCGATCTTACTTTATAGTGATATTATTTCACGTAGGAGTAAATGAGGCGAATGAAATTTTGCATACGCGCAGCTGATATTATGTAGTTATACAACATTTGAAGTTTTTTTCCGTAACATTATACAGGGTGTTTAAAAACTTAGTTGCTTATAAATAAGTTCAATCCGCGGAAAGTGCATTTTCTTAAATGGAAAGGTATATATTTTATTAGATATTATGATTCTACAAAATATTCTCTTTGAATCCGTATTAGGTGTTCCTATACCTAAAATGTAAGGTTAATAAGTTATAACGATTTAATTAACCTCCGTACCTAAAATGCTAAAATATGTCAATTTACAGAAGCAAGTGTGCTTAGCTCATTTGTTTTACATACTTACTTGCCACTTATTTTGACGTCTGTCATTTTGTTAATCGTATTTTCGAAAATTCTTCCCATTGAATTATAGGAATAAGTGATCCTTTACGCAAATAACACCAGATGATTAGCAAGAATTATTGGAATACGTCTCTGAATATAGAATGCCTCAATAGAAATGGTTGCCATGTCGAACCATTTAGATAACTTATTTATTTGTGTTATTATTATTGTAGTTCTTATAATTTTTCTACTGTATCTTTTATATTATCTTTTTATTTTTTTAACTTTACCTAATTTGTTATCACTAATTATTTAGACCTTTGATGTAGATGTACTTTATGTTGATTATTCAAATACCAATTGTTGGGAGTATCTAGGAGAATTCTTAGATAATCTAATTTTTTTACTGATATTGTTACACGTTGGGTTTTACTTTTATTTTAGATACACAAAAGACTCTTCAATCAACTAATATTTCATTGAGTAAAAAAACGTTCAACAAAATATTTTCTTTTGGGCAAACTACTTCAACTGTTTTTTAAATATCTGCCTTCTTAAATAATTATAACTGCTATTATTACTTAACAGGTATTGTTCTTTCACCATTGTTCTACGAACATATCGGTCGCTAAAACTTTTTATATCTTAAAAATTCTTAGACATTTTGCTGATCATTGCTGGTAAATGTCAGTATCTTTCACTAAACGTTTGATACGTTTATTTCACTATTTCATTACATTCACTTTGCTTAATAAATAAATTCATGATTACCTGATTTGGTCTACTCTCAATGCTAATCCATTCTAACACAATATACTGAGAAAAATGTATTGCACAGAAACGAAAACAATGTTATTACAGAGGTAAAATAAAAATTGTAAAAAAATACTAAGATAACAATGTTTTGCAACAAATAAAATAATTTTTTGTTGTTGTAAAGTAAATACTCGCATTGTTTACCCTAATTATTATACTGGTGCAGATCTATTTCCCACAGTGTACGCGAGAACAACTAACTAAAATGACAGACGTCAAAATAAGTGGCAAGTAAGTATGTAAAACAAATGAGCTAAGCACACTTGCTTCTGTAAATTGACATATTTGAGCATTTTAGGTACGGAGGTTAATTAAATCGTTATAACTTATTAACCTTACATTTTAGGTATAGGAACACCTAATACGGATTCAAAGAGAATATTTTGTAGAATCATAATATCTAATAAAATATATACCTTTCCATTTAAGAAAATGTACTTTCCGCGGATTGAACTTATTTATAAGCAACTAAGTTTTTAAACACCCTGTATAATGTTACAGAAAAAAACTTCAAATGTTGTATAACTACATAATATCAGCTGCGCGTATGCAAAATTTCATTCGCCTCATTTTCTCCTACGTGAAGTAATATCACTATAAAGTAAGATCGGTATCTGTCACTTTTTTCTTTAATTGCGAATAACTCAGAAGGAATGGTATTTAGGTATAGGGCATGATACATGAAATTTGTGTAAAATTTATCATAGAAGCTGAATTTGTAATTTATTTTATAGCATGCTATTTAAAAAATCGAAGTTGATGCCCACTTCCGGTTAACCGGAAGTGATATTTATTCAAAAGTATTTTCACGTGATAGTTCATATTCAACCATATCCAACTGCAAAATTTTGTTTTCAAATTCCTATCCGTTTGTATAATACTTTTAATAGGCCATTCTCACCAATCACCCTGTATAATAATATCGACTCGTTACCTTCTAAGATTTCCTGTTTCGTTTTGGTAAGTTCCTTCTTGATCTCCTTAACTATCTCGTTCTTCAGGGTTTCGATCTCTACGGGTCCGAGACACAGGCCGCTCACTTCGTTTAGACCGTTCACTTTTAAGATGGTTTCCTCCGAAGCGGAACCGAACCGTTTGCGGATACTCTTCGGCGATTCCGACGACGAGAACTTCGACGAGTTACTCGGCAACGTGTTCGTCTTCTCCCACGACGCTTTCTTCTCATCCTCGTCTAGATTATCCGGCGTCTTCTTCTCCACCTACGTATACATAAAAATTATTAATCAGAATTAAATTTTAATTCGATCGGATTAAAAATTACCGCAGCTCGTCTCCTAGCGAGCGTCTTCGCCATCTCGTCCATCATCGACGCCATACTGCCGCCGCCGCCTCTCCCTAACGTGCCGTAATTGCTGCTGCCGCCGCTGCTCGTCGACGAACCGCTGTTCTCCGCCGGCGGAGGCGGCGGCGTATTCTTGGTGCTCCTCTTCAACTTGGCGTTCTGCAGTTGCATCGCTAGCGAGTTCACCTCGCCGCCGTCGCTGCTCTGCGATCGCTGGATGTTCATGGGTGGTGGAGGCGGCGGAGGCGGACCGGCCGCTTGCGTTTGAGGAACTATTAGAGGTGGGGGGATCGACGGTGGTGCGGGCGGTGCCGTCGGCGCGCATATGCTCATCATCGGTGGTGGTGGAGGTGCCGGTGCCGGCGGAGCGCTTGTCGTTCTTTGATGACCGCCGCTTGTTATGGAAGGCGGCGATACCGGACTAGGTATAGATCCTACGATAGAAAAAGAAAGCATTAAAAGAGACATAAAGGAGTCAAAAATTAGAGCAACGCGGAAATAAGAGACAAGTAGAAAAGAAAAAAAATAATATCAGACAGAATAGTCCACGTTTGTCCGATAAAACATTGACAATTATAAACAGAAGAAAGAAACAAAAGTGAAAAAACAAAAGGATGAAAAAACAGGAAATAAAAGACGACAAATAAAAAATAAATTATGAAGAAAAAAGACGACTTGGTGTAAATTTTATGTCAGAAGGAAAATCATAAAAGAATTAAAGACGAAAATAAGAAATAAAGGACGAAAATAACAGGAACTATGGATGAAAATAATCAAATAAACAAACAAAAACAACCACGAAATAAAAAAGACAAACGATGATAACAAAAACGAAAATATTTAAAAAAATTGGGGGATGAATTTGGAATAATGGGCAACAGCCAAAAAGTAAAAAAACAGACAACTCTTTTTTAATGTCTGAGCTTTCGTAATCAATTTATTACTTCATCAGAGACAAACTACAAAAAATAATAATAAAAAGACAACAAAGTAAAACAATGAGATTTAGAGAATACTTACAAGGGAGTACCATAATAAAAACAAGCATCAGAACAAAGAAACAAGAAAACACAAGGACACATCACGTCAACTACAAATTGATGTACATACGTACAACAAGGCACACGTACTAAACAATTAAAAATCAAACAAGCTTATAACAAATAAAAACGATTAACAAGATTACTTAAAACATGTGTAAAACAGGTAACATATCCTACAGAACCGGAAAGTAGTCCACCAATTAGTCACCAACTCAGGTATCCAAAATTGTAACATTGTTAAAGTCAAAATTATGTGAAGTCTTACTATTATGCAATGTCTCTCTGAATTATGGATACAATCTAGTTCGTGTTGTCTAATGCGCTTTTTTATATATTGTGAAGTTTGTACGATGTAGGTGGATTCAGTTACCGCAGGGAACACAGTATATGACATTGGACTTCAAGGAAGGATTAGTTTTAGACGTGCACCTATTAAAGAGTTGATTTATGATCTTAATATTATACGGAGCTATGGAGATATAATGTTCTCTGAATAAACTGGACATTTTGGGAGTTCGAGCTGGAATGAAAAGAAATCTAGTGTAAATTTCAACAGAAGAGACAGGTGATGATGATGTGCATATTATGGTGGTAGTAATATTGTCCCGATTAACACAATCGCGAGAGGACTCGGAGAGGAATCGGAGAGTGCTAAATTTAAACCGGTGGCAGAGGAATTGAAAAGAATTTTCTTCAATAGACCTTTCGGGTAACCGTTATTAATGAATATGTCATTCAATTCTGTTGATGTTTTTATTCTTAAATTAATTGTCAGAAATTTCAAGAATTCTGTTTTTCATGGCTTTTATGAAGTTCTTCACAGGATCTCTTGGTGCAGAAGTAGAACACTGAACACTTTAACCCACTGAACACCAAACAAGTTTTAACTAAAACACCGACGCGTTTCAACAGCAATGCTGTCATTATCAAGGCGATAATAAAACTAAATTAAAATAAAATCTACAAAAACAGGTAACCTAAATGTTATGCACGGTCAATCCGATACGCATCATTAATTTCCGATTAACGAAAACAATGACGAATGCGGTATAGGTCCGTTGTCACAGTTCATTACACATGACTTATTTTTATATATTTCTAAACTTTCGAAAACATTTAGAAACTTGCAATTGTTTATTTGTCTAATTAATTTAACATTCGTATGATCGATGTCGTGATCTGTTTGAAAAATGTGTTGGGCAACGCTCGATTTCTCAATTCTATTAAATCTAAGATGAGCCATATGCTCTTTGAATCTAGTTGAGACTGCTCTCCTGGTTTGCCCAATATATTTTTGATTACAATCTTTACAATTGATTTCGTAAATACCTGACTTTTCTAGAGGTTGTATTTTATCTTTAGGGTTACCGATGAGACTTTGTAAACTAGTCCCAGAACTGTAAACTATTCTGAGATCTAGCTCATTGAAGATTTAATAAACCTTTAGTGATAAAGGGAGCGTAAGGGAGGGTCACACTAGATTCAAAGAGCATATGGCTCATCTTAGATTTAATAGAATTGAGAAATCGAGCGTTGCCCAACACATTTTTGAAACAGATCACGACATCGATCATACGAATGTCAAATTAATTAGACAAATAAACAATTGTAAGTTTCTAAATGTTTTCGAAAGTTTAGAAATATATAAAAATAAGTCATGTGTAATGAACTGTGACAATGGACCTATACCGTATTCTCTATTGTTTTCGTTAATCGGAAATTAATGATGCGTATCGGATTGACCGTGCATAACATTTAGGGTACCTGTTTTTGTAGATTTTATTTTAATTTAGTTTTATTATCGCCTTGATAATGACAGCTTTGCTGTTGAAACGCGTCGGTGTTTTAGTTAAAACTTGTTTGGTGTTCAGTGGGTTAAAGTGTTTAATGGCTTTTATAATGTTTATCTTCATAGAGATGGGATATGGGATGGTTTGAGGTATAAGTAGTTAAAAATGTGGGTTTGGTGTACCAATTGAGAGAGATCTGTTGGTTGGGCTGTCTGATTACTAGGGTATCCAGGATGGGAACAGAGTTGTTGCATTCCTCTTCCACCGTGAATTTTATATTTTACCATAACCATGCATGCTAAGATAGGGCTGAGAGGGCTACCCATGCGGGTACCAAAAGTCTACTTATAATATTTACCATCGAAATTAAATCTCTAAGACTAGGTTTAACGGAATGTTGGGAAACAGTGATACGACGTCTAATGACAAGATAACATAACCAGGAGGCAAGATGCGATTGGTCATAACATAGACGAAGGTGAAGGTGTCGGAGATGTTATAGTTGGTCTTTTCTGAGAAAGAATTCTTCAAAACTTCATCCATAAATTAAGACAGGTTATACGATGGTGAGCCGAAAAAAAAGATACAAGAGAATATAATCTGAGATAATTACCAGTGTAGCAAGTAAGATTCTTACTAGTAACATCATTAATAAGATCATTATGTTTAAGTTTTCTAACTAATGTATTATTGGTGCGTTGAATAGAGCTTGTAGGATGCTTAGTTGGAGGTTGGTAACAATTCGTGTCTTGGAATAAGAGAAATTTGTTAATGGCTACAGTGAATTGACCTTTATCTGCCAGTTTTTATTTGTTATAACCTTGTTTGAATTTTAATTGTTCAATACGTATGCCTTGTTGTACATCAATTTGTAGTTTAATTTAAAATTAATTTTGACCTTTTATGTTCAATACCGGACGTGATGTGTCCTTGTGTTTTTGTTGTTTCTTTATTCTGATGCTTGTTTTTATTATGGTACTCTCTTGTAAGCATTCGTTAAATCTCATTGTTTTACTTTATTGCCATTTTATTATTATTTTTTGTGGTTTGTCTCTGATGAAGTAATACATTGATTACGACAGCTCAGACATTAAAAAAGAGTAGTCTGTTTTTTATTACCAAACTCATCCCCTCCATTATACAGCCGTTAATTTCTACTCACAGTCAAAATTGAACAAAACCAAAATAGTACCTATCGATTGTTGTTGTTGAGCAGAAATAGGAGGAGCGTTAGAGGTGACGACAACGCTGTTGTTCATCATAGGCGAGGTCTGTTGCTGTTGGGGCGATATCAGGGCCGAAGAGATCCGCCGTTCTTGAATGGCGGCGACGTCCTCACGAGTCATAGTACGGTAACCCATATCCTCCTCGTACTGGAGCTGTTGAGGCGGCTGCTGCGGATGGTGGTGATGCGGCTGTTGTTGTTGCTGCTGTTGCTGCTGCTGTTGCATCGGCGGTTGTTGTTGTTGTTGCTGCTGTTGCTGTTGTTGTTGGATCAGTATCGGTTGCTGTTGGATGCCGCCGGTGACGGCGTATTGTCCCGATGTTGGCCTCGACGTATTACTAAGTACCTGACGACGTAATAATAATTATTAAATAATATTAATAAATAAATGTTAGATACTCACTTCTAATGAATGGAACATGGCTTTTGCGAAGAGGTCCGCGTCCTCTTTCGAACTGAAATTCAATCCGTAGACGTGTTTGTTGTCGCGCCATTGATGAAACGTAGCGGTTGCTTGATTGTATTTTAAGCCTTTCAATATGGCACAGTTGATTACGACCTGTATCATGCAAGAAGAATTTTTGTTTTTTTGATGTGGTTGTTACGATTTTTAATAAGTAACAACTTACTTCGTGGTTCTGTAACTTTCTACCGACTACCCTGAAGGTCTGTTGAACGGTGTGCTGATAGATTTGGACCTTGGATAAGCCGGAAGATGTACCTGACGGGATCCATTTCTTCGTCCCGTCATCGTAAATCATGACGCTAGCTCGGGCGCTAGCGATGGATTGCTCGCTGGAAACAAATAATAATGTTTTCTTTTTTGTACGTCAAATAAAACAGGAATTAATTCGAAATCGATCTATTCCAGAACGTCAATTATTATGCTTTCGTTTACAATATTTCTTCTAATATGTGTCAAATAATATTTATAGTCACGTCTATTAACATGTTATTTCCACTGATTATCGGTATACAGGGTGTCCCAAAAATACACCGATAAACTTTAAGGGGTGACAGAGGACATCAAAACAAACATTTTTGTTTAACAAACATATGTCCGCAAATGAGTTGTTTTGGTCTTAGTAGCATTTTCGAACAACGAATTGCTTCTTGGCGTAAACATAGTACGGGCATCGAACTATGTTTATTTAGCACAGTGGGACTGTTGCTTCGTCCTGCAAAGGAAGATTCACGGTTAAAATATAGTGTGCATTGATAAATAAAACACAATTTTGGTTAGGAACTTGCTTACCGAACGGTTCATATTAAAACGACTCATTTATGAACAAATGTTCATTAAACAAGAGATGTTTGTTTCGATGTCCTCTACCACGCCTCAACGTTTGTCGGTATGTTTTGGGACATCCTGTATACCGAGAAAACGTCTCTGAGAATGTGACTAAAAAAATAGTAAGGTGAGAGTTGACGATGTTATTAAAGAGCTTGCCAGTTCAATCAGAACAATTCGAAGACGTTTATTGTAAGACGAAAATCGCTCGTTTTCAAGCATAATCGGTTACACAGAATACAAACAATATAACTAAATTTAACAGGATAGGATGGGTTGGTCGACGATATATCTCCACAGATTGAAACTCAACATGTTAATGATTTTAATTAACACTGAAAAATATAAAAACCGGAAATCATCACCAGAAAACATTAACACAGATAAGAAACCTAAAAGGGGAAATGATCCATGAACTTCCTAACCCAGATATGCAACGTATGCTGGAACGATAGAAGGATACCGAAGGACTGGGAATTAGGTATCGTCAGTCCGATAATCAAGAAGGGAAATAAGCACGACTGTGACAATTCCGAAGTATATGAAAAGAATACTAGAACAAAGATTAAGACACGAAATAGAACCAAAGATGGAGCAGTCACAAAGCGGGTTCAGGAAAGGAAGAAGTACATAAGACCACATCTTCACTATAAAACAGCTGCAAGAAGGGAGTTTGGTCGTATTTGGACGAAATGAAACAGATCTGGAAACCAACTTGATCTTATGGAATGAAGCACTATCGGCTAGAAATTTAAAAATAAATGTTAGACAATTTTGTTGATAAGCATGGCTGTGTATGTTTCAATATTATTTGATGACACATATAAAACGTAGATTTCTTCAATTTAAAAAAGTAAAACATAATAATTTATGTTCTGGAATAAATCGATTTTTGGTACGAAACATGCAAATAAGATCCATTTCGACCCGAATTCGCTAAGACTCTAATTTCGAAAATTCATAATCGAACATTCCATTTTATTCGTCTCTCGTATCCTATAAAATAATAAACTCAATGTCATATAAAACTGATTCCTAGCGTTATATTTCCTGCGTTGATAACGCGGTTTCGTATCTGTTAAATAATTCTGCGTTTTAAATCGCTACGGTTTAGGAAAATGAGAAAGATATATATCATGCAATTTGTGTGTAGATCCACGTATCTATAAAATTTATTATTATAAAGTATGAGTGTGTACTAAATAAACATGCGACGATTACATCTTCAAAAAGCATGCTTAATAGGAAAATATTAATTAGAGAGAGAGAAATCGGTATTATACAGGGTATAAGAAAGCATTTTAATAATTATACCTCGTATATATACCGGGTGAAAGACAAAAATAATACCTTCTTCGAGATTCGGGATTGTTGCTCATTTCTCCAATACTGAAAACGATTATCGGAATATTAATTCTCAGAAAATCCAGATAAGAAAGTAGGTATGTACATAATAATAAATAAAATTTTAATGTTATTTTTGGGTAATAATAACGAGCGTAATATCGAGAGAAGGTAATTTAGGTAGGTATGGAAAACCGGTGTGTATGCAAAATTCAACTTTCTAAAATTGGAATTTAAATTGCGATAATTCACCCGACATAACAGCGATGTACATTCGGCGATAGAATTATTTCATCGTAATATTATATTGTATTGCCGGTTTCGGTGTTATCATCGTTTTGCCCCGGAATATACCTACTAGGTGAAATATCGGATTTTATAATATGTAAAACGAGTCGAAATGCACATATTCAAGGAGTCTATTTATCAACTGAACCGTTACCGAACCGTAAAAATAAACGAGGTAGTAATCGAGATTAGTAATCTTAATCTAGTTGGATAATTCCTTTTTACATAGATTATCTCCGTCGATTCGTTTTGAACCATTTTTTTTTTGGTGTATTTTATTCGAGAACGATAACGTTAGTTTAATACACGAATGAACCTAAAATAATTATATCTATATTTTAATATAATAGAAGAGAAAAAAAACTAATTTCCGGTCAAAATAAACAATATTTAAAGAAGCGGCTTTATAACGATCCTTTTAACATTTTTTTTAAATGATGATAAACAAGGTAATGATGTCACTTCAAAAACTGACGGAAAGAATTGACCATCTTTTGATTAGGCTATAGCCACTGTATACAGGGTGCCCATCTAGTCCAATATCTTGGTTGATAAGAGAGATTATTGAATCTTTTTTTTATTTCACGTGTCTAGTTTTTTCAAGATCTACAAACTTAAAATAATGCCAATTATACAGAGTGATCCATTTCCTCTGTACATAAAGCAACTTTGTTTTTTTTAAACTACAAACCTACACTTTTCATCACTTATTTTGGTATTCATATGAAAAAACTGACGGTGTTTGAGATATTTGGCTTACCTACTATGTTTTTCTAATAAATTTTCGTCAATCATAATATCCCAAATTTTGTGGTTACACTAATTAACAGAAAACCTATTTTGTAATCAAATGTTAGGCAATAATGGTTCATCAAAACACCATATCAGAAACTGATCTAGAGTATTAGAGGTGTCCAAAAAATGTTGTCGAATTTGACGAAGAAAAATATCAAATATCTCCATTAATTAAATTAGATTAGGAAATTAAATTAAACGGGTCGATGGCCGCAGTGGTTAGGCGGCTGACTATTGTTGTGAGAGGACGATAGGTGCCGGGGTTCAATTCTCTGGAGTGACGGTGACATTTTTTCAGAGAGTTTAATCCCGGATCGACTTGCCATTCGCTGTTGGGAGCAAAGTGATTAACAGCGCGGCATCATAAAAGGCGATATGATGCTGTCACAAAGCCATTTAAACACAACTCACACACACTAAACTACACCGCAAGAGTTGCAGTGATAGCCAGACAAGTAATACAGCTTACGGAGTCACTGCAACTAAGCACCCACCACACATTAAAGAAAAAAAAAATTCAAATGGAACAGACTGTATATTATTGATCAGTAAAACGCAAAATTAATTATTTTACAACTTTGCCAAAGTATTTCCTATATTTTAGTTCAACACTTTAGGCAAAAATGCACTATTGCAGTAAAAAGTGAATAAATTTATGCATCACTTCAAATTTACTCCATTAAAAAAAAAAACAAGGTATATACTAGGTGGGCACCCTGTATAACCACATTTTAAAATCTCAATGCAAAAATGCCAAAAATTGCCATCATTTGAACATGTTCGACCACCTCCAAATTTTGAAAAAAACAAAAAATCTAGGAACAATATTTTGACCATCGTTTTATCGAAAATATGACGACCTGTTGCTTCAGGCCTCTCGATCATTTCACCGTCCACCGGTTAAATTTGATCCAATCTTGAAGTTAATAGATAAACGAAGATAATAACCGATTGGTGGTCAAACAATGATAAAAGATGATTTAATCGAAATCGCCGATGACCAATAATGCTCTCAATAAATGATCAATCTTTTTTGTCAGTTTTCGATCACTTTGCGGTGCCAACTTCATCGACGTGTATGTTACCATAATTGCGCAGTTTTTGAATATATCTGAAGCTGATTATTGTGTCGCAAATATTAAGTCTATATAATGTAAATTATTATTGTAGATGAATGAAAACATGCTGCTAACATAGCCTTTCTAATATGAATACACAGAAAAAATGAAGAACAAACTTGTACGTCATCACCATCACAAATTGGAACGCTAAGTATCTACTGAAATATTCGACAACCAGCTAATTTGGTCCTTCTCCAAAATCTGCAGCAACTACATCAAATTTGATAAACATGTCAATTTTTTTCCGATAAAGACGTTGAAGAATTCAGAATGAAAAATTAAATATGCAACTAACGAAATATCTTTATGATGTTGAATAAAAATTTTAGAGTCCTATTTTTAAAAGTTCTTCGACTCCAAAACGAAGTGTTTCAAGATTTCGAAGAAAGTGCTAGTTTTGTCCCAGTTTAACTGACAGAGTCCGCATAGATAGCAATTTTTGGCCAATTTTAAAGTATCCTGCCTACAACGGCTTGTATAGAGCAATTTTTAAGGTCCGTGAAGATGGCACCACAAAGTGGTCAAAAATCGACAAAAATGCTGGAAAGGATTGACCATTTATTGACCACTATTGACCATCAGCGATTTCGATTGACCACCTTTTGTTTAGGCTACAGCCACTATACCAATATTTTGGGGTCTATTGGCGAAAATGTTAAAATTAGCCAATATAGACATTTTGTTCATCGGATACGATTGACCATCGTTTGACCATGTTTGACCACCCTTCACGTTTTCAAAATTTTCAAAAAAAAAATTTTTTCGAATTTTTTTTACCGCAAACTCTAAAATTTTGTTGCAGTATAGGATTGACCAACGTTTGACCATGATTGACCACCAAATAATTTTTTTGAAAACTTAAAAATATTCGAAAGAAACGGAAAAAACAAGTTCATATCTCCAATGAAATGACATCAAACCCAGATAATGTTATAACCTCTTGCGTCGCATATTTCACAAATGTTGAAAGGTGGTCAAACGCTGAAAATAATAGAACTCGTGTCTCTAAACCACACAAAACTGAAAATTATCGTTTGGCCACCCTCCGGTTAAATTTTATCCGATCTTAAAGTTACGTATAACAGTTTCGAAGTTTTTCGCATTTTTCACAAATTTTGAGAGGTGGTCAAACGCTGAAAATAATAGAACTTATTGTCTCGTGTCTCTAAACCACACAAAACTGAAAATTATCGTTTGACCACCCTCCGGTTAAATTTTATCCGATCTTAAAGTTACGTATAACAGTTTCAAAGTTTTTCGCTTTTTTCACAAATTTTGAGAAGTGGTCAAACGCTGAAAATAATAGAACTTATTGTCCCGTGTCTCTAGACCACAGAAAACTGAAAGTTATCGTTTGTCCACCCTCCGGTTAAATTTTATCCGATCTTAAAGTTACGTATAACAGTTTCAAAGTTTTTCGCATTTTTCACAAATTTTGAGAGGTGGTCAAACGCTGAAAATAATAGAATTTATTGTCTCGTGTCTCTAAACCACACAAAACTGAAAATTATCGTTTGACCACCCTCCGGTTAAATTTTATCCGATCTTAAAGTTACGTATAACAGTTTCAAAGTTTTTCGCATTTTTCACAAATTTTGAGAGGTGGTCAAACGCTGAAATTAATAGAACGTATTGTCTCGTGTCTCTAGACCACAGAAAACTGAAAATTATCGTTTGACAACCCTCCGGTTAAATTTTATCCGATCTTAAAGTTACGTATAACAGTTTCAAAGTTTTTCGCATTTTTCACAAATTTTGAGAGGTGGTCAAACGCTGAAAATAATAGAACTTATTGTCTCGTGTCTCTAAACCACACAAAACTGAAAATTATCGTTTGACCACCCTCCGGTTAAATTTTATCCGATCTTAAAGTTACGTATAACAGTTTCAAAGTTTTTCGCTTTTTTCACAAATTTTGAGAAGTGGTCAAACGCTGAAAATAATAGAACTTATTGTCTCGTGTCTCTAGACCACACAAAACTGAAAATTATCGTTTGACCACCCTCCGGTTAAATTTTATCCGATCTTAAAGTTACGTACCTATAACAGTTTCAAAGTTTTTCGCATTTTTCACAAATTTCGAGAGGTGGTCAAACGCTGAAAATAATAGAACTTATTGTCTCGTGTCTCTAGACTACAGAAAACTCAAAATTCTCGTTTGACCACCCTCCGGTTAAATTGACGAATGCAAGGTGTCATTTACAAATTTTTCAAATATCAAGTCAAAATTTAGTGTAGCCATCGTGAAAAAGACTATTTTTTTAAGTTTGCTAATAAAGCGTCTACTGCCCTACACCTTCTAGAACATTTAAATCATACATCTATTTAACATGTGTAGTGGTTGCGATCTAATAGTAACTCTAATTTAGCAAGTCTTTCAAAAGTAATTGAAGTTACAAAAACAATTACTGCAACATGTACCTATATAAATTGTTCAACATTTGCCACCAAAATTTGATTTACGGAGAATTTTGAGCTATGGGAGTCGAACTAAAGATGTTTGACTGTATCTTGTAACAAATGTTGCGTCTGATCTGGATAAAATTTAATCAGGGGGTGGTCAAACGATAATTTTCAGTTTTCTGTGGTCTAGAGACACGGGACAATACGTTCTATTATTTTCAGCGTTTGACCACCTCTCAAAATTTGTGAAAAATGTGAAAAACTTTGAAACTGTTATACGTAACTTTAAGATCGGATAAAATTTAACCGGAGGGTGGTCAAACGATAATTTTCAGTTTTGTGTGGTTTAGAGACACGAGACAATAAGTTCTATTATTTTCAGCGTTTGACCACCTCTCAAAATTTGTAAAAAATGCGAAAAACTTCGAAACTGTTTTACGTAACTTTAAGATCGGATAAAATTTAACCGGAGGGTGGTCAAACGATAATTTTCAGTTTTGTGTGGTTTAGAGACACGAGACAATAAGTTCTATTATTTTCAGCGTTTGACCACCTCTCGAAATTTGTCAAATATGCGACGAATATTTTTAAGTTTTCAAAAAAATTATTTGGTGGTCAATCATGGTCAAACGTTGGTCAATCCTATACTGCAACAAAATTTTAGAGTTCGCAGTAAAAAAAAAATCGAAACAATTTTTTTTTTGAAAATTTTGAAAATCTGAAGGGTGGTCAAACATGGTCAAACGATGGTCAATCGTATCCGTTGAACAAAATGTCTATATTGGCCAGAGCTGTAAAAGATACTTTTTAAAAGTATCTAGATACTTTTAAGATACTTTAGGCAAAAAGTATCTTAAGATACTAAGTATCTAAGATAGTTTTTGGTGAAAGTATCTTAAGATACAAAATACCGGAAAAGTATTTGAGTAAAAATATCTTAGATACTTTCAAGTGTCTAAAGAAACTTTTAGTATCTAAAAATCCTTTTAGTATCTAAAGATACTTTTGAGTATCTAAGATACTTTTATGTATGTAAGATACTTTTCAAGTTTTTAAGATACTTAGATACCTTTGTATGAACTAACATAGTTAGGCACAGTGTACAGTGTCTAAGATACTTTAGTTGTAAAAACATCATTTTAACCCTCTCAATGATCATACAATTTAAGTTTAAGCCAGGAAGCACTTTGCAATCGTATACTTTGGGCTTTGGGATACCAAAGAAACAAAGGACGTTAAGTTATTACAAATTATGTACCTATCGAAAACAAAAATTAAACATAAAATTCTCAAAACAATATAAAATAAACATAAATTAGTCTGTTAAAAAAACAGCACAAAACGCGTTATGCATTAAAAACAAAACATTCAACATTTAACTAACGCTGTAAAAGATAAACGAATAATGCGGGCGAGATGCAAAAATAGCGGCTGTAGCCTAAACAAAAGGTGGTCAATCGAAATCGCTGATGGTCAATAAATGGTCAATCCTTTCTAGCATTTTTGTCGATTTTTGACCACTTTGTGGTGCCAACTTCGCAGACCTCAATTTTTATAGTGATAAATTGAGATTTTTTTTAATTTAATTTAGAAGTCATAGAACTCTATGTACCTACATACATATGTATGTTTTATATAGTACATCTGTCGTCTATGCACATATACATATGAATCAGCTCTACTGGAGTGACTAATTCCGATTCGATTTTAGTTCCTCTATTTCTGTACAGATTCCTAAATTCTACATAATGTAAATTATACGTTTTTATTCCTTAATAAAAATCTGAAGTAAATCTTCAGAAAAAACAGCTATTAAAGAAATTGGTCTGCCTACCTATTGCTAGTATCTAATATATCCATCGTTTATCAATATTTATTCAATAATTATATCATTGGAATTTATTTTATCTTTTAGTCGTTGCGTTTAAACTTGAATGGGAAGGATTTCTATTAAAATCCTAATATGTAGGTACATATTTAAACGACATATTCCCAATTAATAAAGATGAATCATATTTCTTTAGGTAGAAATCTTCTAAAGCAGAACAGTTACATTATATAATTACAACTTTGAGATAAGCTGTAACGAAACCCAGGAAAGATATAATATGGAAATACCTGAGCTAGTAAGCTTGTTAGACTATCGGAAATGACGATATGTACCGGGTGTCCGGATAAGGGTACGGAGCGGCTGTATCTCGACAATGGTAGTCAGCAGAAGTTCTGGAAAAAAATTCTTATACATAAAGTGGGTAAGAAAAATTGCTGGAAATTATTTTTAAGTGTGTAAATCGACCGCTAGAGGGCGTAACTGCTGCGAAGAAACATAAAATCTACGCTATCTCGGAAAGTCAGGTAATCACCTATAACTTTGAAAACATCATTTTATAGCTTGGGTAGTACTGCATCATTTTGTCTTGTGAAATTTTTTTCTATCAGCCATAATAAAGGAGGGGGAAACCGATGAATTTATTAATCTTTATATTGTAATATCTCTTGAACCATTCACCCGATTTGAATATTTTTGATTTCGTTAAAAAGAGCATTTTGTGGACTCTTAAATCAATTTTTTTCTTAAATTTTTCTATTTAAACCAAATAAACTAGAGGACGTTATCTGCAACGTTCTTACATTTTTGTGATTTTTGAATAAAGTTAAATGGAACGATACTATGTTCCTGACAGATTCTTGGCCACAATATAATTATCCGAATTTTAGTGAAAACCGCATCGCGATATGTCCATGCGTTCTCGATTTATAGGAGAAAATGTTAAAAATTAGAATACCTCAATCGTATCAAGTTACCTTAGTAAGAAAAACAAATCAGGTAGCCATGGTTACCCGTAAATTGAAACGTTTACGAGTTTGACAGCTGCCAAAAGTTATTTCTGATAGTTTCTGTGACTTATAGTTATTTTGTAATCGATCTTTTTTCTGTAAAAAAATATGCCGTTTACTAACGCAGAAGCATATGATATGCTACGTATTTATTTTCAATGTTTCGAAAATGCTGTAATTGCGTCGCGACAATATGCAATGCAATTTCCAGAAAGAAGACATTTTTCTCGAGAAGTGTTTTCAAGATTGGCTACTCGTTTACGAGAGACTGGCAGCGTGCAGCCCATTAGAGCACCAATAAGAAGGCGTGGAACATGTAACGAGGCAAATATTATTAACGTTTTAGCCTACGTGAAAAACGACCCATTCTTAAGCATAAGAAAAATTGCCAACGACCTAGGAGTCCCAAAAACAAGTGTCCAAGAGATTCTTCAACGCAATAATATGCATCCTTACCACATTGTCCTACATCAGGCATTAAGAGACAGTGATTATGATAGAAGACTGAACCATTGTCACTGGATGTTAAATATGATTCGGGAAAATCCAAATTTTTTGTCGCAAGTATTATGGACGGATGAAGCGTCTTTTTGTAGCTCAGGGGTGTAAATTTGCATAATATGCATTATTGGTCGGAGCAAAACCCACATTGGATGCGGCAAGTAGCATATCAAAATCACTGGAGTTTGAACGTATGGTGCGGGATCGTGGAAGGAAAAATTATAGGCCCATATTTTTTTGATCAATCCCTTAATGGAGAAAGGTTTTTAGAATTTTTAAACGTTTCTCTTCCACCACTTTTAGAGGACATCACGCTGGAAACAAGAAGAAACATGTGGTTCCAGCTCGATGGTTGTCCGGCGCATTACAACCGAAACGTACGTCAGCATTTAGAGGATCAATATGCAAATCAGGTTATTGGAAGAGGAAGTCTATTTCCGTGGCCAGCGCGTTCGCCGGATTTAACTTGTTTAGATTTCTATCTGTGGGGTAGACTTAAAGACTTGGTATTTCAAGAACAACCGACAACCCGAGGAAACATGATGGAAAGAATACAAAATGCCATTAGAAGCTTGTCTAGGGCTGAAATTGAAGCGGCAGTTTTTTCTACCGAAAATAGATTACGTAAATGCATCGAGAAAGATGGACAACATTTTGAACATTTTTAATGTAAAATAACATTTCTAACGTATTTTTGGATGAACTTTAATTATAATTGTTTTGTGTTTATTTTGTTTTACAATTAAATTATGTTCTGCTGGCCTGTGGCTTTGAGATTTGTTTTTCTTGCAAAGGTAACTTGATACAACGCAATTACAGCCTTTTCGGCACATTACAAAGTTTTGGCAGCTGTCAAACTTGTAATCCTTTCAATTTACAGATAACCATGGCTACCTGATTTGTTTTTCTTACTAAGGTAACTTGATACGATTGAGGTATTCTAATTTTTAACATTTTCTCCTATAAATCGAGAACGCATGGACATATCGCGATGCGGTTTTCACTAAAATTCGGATAATTATATTGTGGCCAAGAATCTGTCAGGAACATAGTATCGTTCCATTTAACTTTATTCCAAAAATCACAAAAATGTAAGAACGTTGCAGATAACGTCCTCTAGTTTATTTGGTTTAAATAGAAAAATTTAAGAAAAAATTGATTTAAGAGTCCACAAAATGCTCTTTTTAACGAAATCAAAAATATTCAAATCGGGTGAATGGTTCAAGAGATATTACAATATAAAGATTAATAAATTCATCGGTTTCCCCCTCCTTTATTATGGCTGATAGAAAAAAATTTCACAAGACAAAATGATGCAGTACTACCCAAGCTATAAAATGATGTTTTCAAAGTTATAGGTGATTACCTGACTTTCCGAGATAGCGTAGATTTTATGTTTCTTCGCAGCAGTTACGCCCTCTAGCGGTCGATTTACACACTTAAAAATAATTTCCAGCAATTTTTCTTACCCACTTTATGTATAAGAATTTTTTTCCAGAACTTCTGCTGACTACCATTGTCGAGATACAGCCGCTCCGTACCCTTATCCGGACACCCTGTACATAGATTTAAACAAGGCTATATCAAATATTTATTTTAACACTAGATAGAATATAATCGTGTATAAATATAAGAGAAAAATTTATTATCACTAAGGTAACATACACTCACTTTATTACCAAGAAATAGAAGAATAACAAGCATAATGTATAGAATAAGGATTAGAACCTTTTTTGTTTGTTTGTTGAACACCCTGTATAGTTTTTGATTATTTAATAGTCAACCTCTCGCTTAAACTCTTTTGTAAACATTCCCTATTGAACCTAATATGGGAGACCCTGTATCTAACGATTTCTTTGAAAAGATCTGTTTAAATTAATTTTCAATCCCATTCACGAGCCGAAATAAAGCCTTTAAGCATCTTTTTCGTTTTCTATTGTACGTTCTATGATTCTGCCATTATATTAATTCTTAATTGTGTTTGACAACAAATTAGACAAACTTATTGTTAGCTAGCAGGTATTCTATACCACTACGAGACCACCAACTCGACGTAAACACGCTGTATAAGACGGGCACTATATACCTTACGACCATGGAATGACTCACCAGTCGCCAGCGGACTTGAGCCTAGTTTCGAAAATCAGGTAAGCTATTTTCAAAACATGGTACTAACAAGATGTCAAAGTAACATTTTTCAAATTTATTAAAAATTTTTAGTTGGCTAAACTGTGCATGTACACAACATGTTCAGAGCAATATTTTTGGTCAAATTTTGCTGAAACATAGATTAGAGGACTAATTTTGTTTAATGCTCGTACTTTCATCGAACTTTGTTTGACATTATCCAATTTTGTTCGACACAAAAATGTCAAAACATGATTCTCATTAATTTTAAGTCAAGTTTCAAACCTTTTCAGTATATTTGGTGAATATATTTTTATGGAATATTTTAAAAGTTTACTTCGTGGAAAGAAACGTTCTTAACAAAATGCAATTTAACCATTGTTTTATTGTTCTGCAAATTAAATTAAGTCTAGCAGGTGTATGGATTAAATAGTTTTGTTTGCTTAATTTTGAATAAAAAATTGAAACAAAAGCAAAGAATCTTCAAGATGGCAACTAAATTATTCCAACGAAATCTTTTATCTTTTTACCTTGACAACCAACCCCCTCTCCCCACCCCCTTGTGATTGGTTTGCAATAAAACCAAATTTCTTCTCTTGTTGTACTTCCTTTGTGGTTCAAAAAGAAAACCATTACAAACAAATACAATGGAAAGCAACAAAAATAAAGGTAGACAAAATGTAGTTTTCTGTAATAGACTTTATCAAAACGATTCTGTAAAATTGCGGCTAATATTTGATTATCTCTCAAAATTGACAGTCTTACGATTGATTCGCAATAGATTACCACAAGTTTTACATAAATACAATTCTACTGGAAGATATCCTTCGTATTCCTTAATAATGTTTTTGAATCGACATTCTTATTCATATTAACCAAAAACGAGTACTTTTTATAAACTTATATCTAAGGTACTTTCTATTTAACACTGATCAGTGAACAAAACCGGTACTGTTGTGTATAAATCGTTCGATCAAACCGCGAATCAGTGTTAAATAGAAAGTACCCTTCATATAATGACATTGACATGAATGACATTTCATTGACATTAATGACATTTCATTGACGTTAATGACATTTCATGGATATTAATGACATTTCTCAATTAAGCCACGTTTCAAAATGACAAAATTGTTTGTCTATTCATGGCACGGAATTGTTAAGGGTTTGGTAAAGGTATACATGACTCAATTTAGGATAAACACCTGATTCAGGTAATCAGTAGATGTACCCTACTAATTTTTCCCCATCTCCATGATTGGTATGCAATAAAACTAGATTTTCCCTCTTCTTGTACTTTCATAGTGGATCAAGGAAATCCGATACAAACAAATACAGTCGAAAGCAAGAAAAAAATTAGACAAAAAAATAAACAGTTTTCTGTCATAGACGTGTCAATATTTGATTATCTGTCACAATTGACAACTTGACAACAAAATTCTAATGTATCCTGTCACCGTGAGACATGTATAATTGATATCTATTGATGTTTAATGGCATTTTTTTCAAAATAAAGCCCCAGATTTAGAAAGGACGAAATTGCTCTTAAACGGTATTTTTGCATTACATGACCCAATTTACGATAAACCCCAGTTTCAGGTAATCGCCAGAGGAAGAAATTATTATTCTAGCTATACAAAAATTTTGACAACACAAACATTTTATAGATCGATTCATTGACAGGCGAACAAAACTTGATAACAAAAAAATATAAATATTATTTATTTATGAACTGTCATTATTTGACAGGATAAATTTGACATTTCAAATTCTGTCAGATGCGTCAATTGTTCCACTATTTTAATCAAAATAAAAACTTCTTTCGTGGACATTCCCGATTATAGACGATTTATATTAATTTTCCGGGATAGAACGCCTGCCGCGATTACGATGACGCATACCCGATATGTAGGTACATATAGAATTTTTCGAATAGAATGCACCTAATAATAATTGGTTCTTGTGTGCGGCAACATAAATATACAACAAAAATTTCGGTAATATATTAGAGATCGCAGGGGGGGTTGATATTGACCCTACACACACACATATAAAGAGCAATACAACACCAATGGGTTCAACACACCCACGAATATTTCCAAATCGATAAAAATCGCAATTCGTCCGCCTTAAAACGGCGACACCACATGGCCCTACAACGAATACTTTTTCGCGGAGGAGCTACAATAATAATCGCGTATTAAAAGAATAAATAAAGAAGATTGCGGTTGGGAAACAAAGCAAAGCATACACCGCGATAACACACCAAACTTTGATGTCTATATCTTAACACCGAACATTACCGAATTCCACAAAATTTATAGTCAAAACTATAATATTTAATTAATCAATTGGAGAAGCGAATAAATCGATATAATTTCTTAAACAAAAAAAAAAGCGAGCAATTAATCCTACCCCGTCTTCCAAGTTATACGGTGGTGGTACTCTGTACTTACTTCATCTTATTAAAACAATAATTTCAGGTAAACGCACTAATATATCCTTCTAGAAACGTAACACATCACCTCGCCACTCATTTACATGCTTCGTTCACCTTCATCTATCGCTAATTGCGGCTGATAATTCACAAAACGTTGCGTACCGTACTGGGAAACAAAATTATAGAAGCCATGTTATCACCTGACCAACCCGCACTGATACACCGATGATAATTCCCCTAGAAACGCTCTCCGCCGGTATTACAGTCGCGATTCCGTGTTCAACAGGGGGTTGGTAATCGCGACGAGCGGTTTGGCTCCCCGTCGTTAGATGGCGTACGCCGCGTAGTATGATCGGGTGTAAAATTGGATGCATAAAAACGGAATTGTTCAAATTTAGGCATTGCATACAACCTTTGAATATACTAACTAATTTAAATAAATAAAAGAGCTAACGATATAAAGTAGCGGAAATCGACCGGATGTCTTAAAGCTGTAAATACAGGCTTATATTTTGTTTAATTATACGATTATGCGAATAAAGTTTGGAATACCGTGTGTACATATTATTATATGCTTTATTTATATTTTTTTATTTCTATCAGTGGCGGTTTCTGCTATGGTTTGCAGGTTTGCGCAACCACCAAAACTAATAGATTTAATTTAATGGAAAAAAAGCGTAATTCTACATTTTTTAAATTATAAATCAAAAATTTGTACTACCTCACACAACACTCACTATAACTATTATGAATTACCTATATTAGGTATATCTAATTGGATATGAATACGTTAAATAAATGAGAGAATAACACACTTGGTTTGCAGACTCATTGCAATCCATGAACGTATAATATCCCTATACGGCTGACGAACTTTGTCGAACGTCTTTCGGGTATATTTCTATAAACGACAGTAGTGTTGCAGCCGCAGTGCAACCAAAACCTAAGACGTATTTCTAGCTTATGGTGCAGCGGTATAAAAGCAAATAAAAAAGTTGTATTTGTGTGTTTAAAAGTGTTTATGCTCTTTATTTTTAAATAATAATGAATTCAGTGCAGAGTTTAATAGTGGATCCGTTCTATAAAAGAACGTATGCCGAAAAAATTGAAATAAAGCGGTTGGGCAGACCTGTTCCGAATTTAAATCTGAAACAAACGGTTTCCAGTAAGGCGCGAACTTTTAATAGACTATTTAATAACAATGTTTATAATAAACATTTGTGGATTTGCGGTTGTAGTATAAAAAATGCATTATTCTGCTTTCTTTGCTTACTATTTGAAGGTGAAGAATTATGAACGAAAATGGGTTTAACCGATTTAAATCATTCAAGCGATCGAATTAAAAAACACAGTATATCACAAAGGCATATGAAAAATGTAGTCCAATTATCGCTTTTTGGGAATGTGGATATTGCTGTTCAGATGGACAGTGCATATCGAAGAAATATAGCATTGCACAACGAGAAAGTTAAGTACAATCGATATGTACTGAACATTGTGATTAATTGTGTACGTTTTTGTGGAGCTTTTGAACTTGCGCTGGGAGGACACGATGAATCAATTTCGTCCTCTAACCCGGGTGTTTTTCATAGTTTAATAAATTTTAGTGCTGAATTGGACGTTGCTTTAAAAGATCATTTAGAAAAAGCTACTGTTTTCAAGTATACATACTTCTAAAACTATCCAAAATGAAGTTTTACAAACAATGTTCAGTGTGTGTCAAGAAGAAATCTCTAAAGAAATAAAAGAAGGGGATTATTTATCTGTAATAGTTGACGAAACTACAGACGTATCAAATAAATATCAAATGACCGTAGTATTTAGCTAAAGGTAAGCCTGTTGAATGATTGAACGAGAGATCATGACGCGAAAACGTTATCTACAACACTAATGTCCGTATATTCTATGCAAATTTACAAGAAATTTGTACCTTTTTTCAAATAGTTCCCAAAGAGTTGCAGTATTGGACGAAACAGTTAAAAAGCGTCTGCCTCGTTCGCCCCCAACGAGATGGAATTTTAATTCCAGAATTGTCGCCACTGTGTTTGAACACAGAGCGAAGAAATTATAGAAAACAATGCGAAGAATTTTGAATGAAAGTAAAACTGTAAATATCACTACTATCAATAAAGCTTCACGTTATATTACGCTTCTTACTAATAAGTTAAGAGTTAAGAGTTTTATTTTCTGGTTAAATCTATTTTACAAAATTTGATTTGATTTCACTAAATTTGCAACCTCCACATTTTTGATGCACGAGCCGCCACTGATTTCTATTAAAACTTTGTAGCAGTTTCAGTTTTGTCGGAAATGCTATCAAATTTAATAATTTAAATAGAACACTTTATATAGTTTTACAATTTTAGATTCTTCGTCTTTAATAACTGTTCCTTTTGAAAAAATCTTGAAACTCGTGTAACAAAGTCCAATGTTTTAGATGCAGACAAGAAAATCATTGAACATGTCGACTGTCTTAAATGGTTTACCGCTTATATTATAGACAGAAGCAGTGTGACAACGCTTACGAGTATAGAAAACAACGCAGCATTTATTGATATTTAGTTTCAATTTGTGCTTAGTACCTACACCAGTCTTTAGTAATGTTTTGGATATTGTCTTGTAAATTTAAAACATCGTTGCAGCTTGTAATGCATTGCACCAAAAATACATTTACATGCAACATTTTTAAGGTTCGTAAATGAAATAAAACGAATTTCAACATGAATATACATACATATATTTAAATCGAGAAATTAAACGGATTAAACAAAGTTAAGTTACAAATAGTGGAAATCAACAAAGTACTAAAAACGTGTACATGGAGTTAAGCTTCCGGAAATAGCTTCGCACGTGCTCACGCTTTTATTACTTACTTACAATGAATTGCTTTATTAGTATTTTTATATTTAACATCAATTCCTTGAGTTGCACCATTGCGGTTAAAATGAGCAATAAATTCACCTCGTAATCATATGAATCATGTAGAACGCAATAGATGTTATTTTTTACATTAAATAAACAAAATGAAAGTTCTACAACAAGATGGTAGATTTTCCTGCAAATTTTCGAACATATTAACTGTGATATCTATTCTTCATCATCTCTGATAGTTCTAGAAATAATACTGTATAATCAATTTAATCGAAATATCTGAGGAATAACAAATGTTGTTTTCGAATCTCTTTTTTAAAAAATGTCCTTATCGTGGTATCTAGTTCGATCATCCATCCCAACATATTCGAGTTATTTTAGTATGTGTTAACGTCTGTGCATCCGTAGTACGTAGGTAATCGTTATTAGCATTTAACATTTAACACAAAGAATACAACTTTTAATAGATTAGAATGTGGTGGTGTGATTGAAGCACTATAATCTATTAATGTAGATATAAATCTTGCGATAATTCATGTTAGCAATTGTGATGCTGATAGCGATACTGACATAGATGGAGATTAATAAAATTTGGGTATAAAAGAAACATTATATGTATTTTCCTCTTTATTTATTTTATTGTTATGCTACATCTAATTATTATCTAGGTTGGTATACATATTTAGAAAAACCTAGGCAAGATTTATATTTACTAACGGTATTAAAATGTTGGTTTCATGACAAAACAAATAAGAACTTTTAATGTATCGTGATTTTTTTTTAAGCGAGGAAAAATGCCTTAACGCAGGGGGGACGAGACCCGTTCCCGGTGTGTGGGGCTCGCACACACTAAAAAACCTCACTTTGTCAGGTGTAGAATCCATCCCGGAACCGCTGGTCGCATTACTTCAGGATGGCACCTTGTAGTTAGCCTCGGTCGGCTGCCTCCATTGCTTGGGTCTCTCTTTCTTCTGCCAGCGGTCGTGTCCGGACAGCATCGTTTGCACGACGTTATCCGGCGTTAGAGGTCCTACTTCGTCTTGTAGAGCGTCTCTGTAGTCACTCCACCTCTCGCATTTGAAGAAGGTGTGGTGAGCATCATCTTCCGCAGAGTCGTGATACTGACATGTCGCGTTCTCTGCTTTACCCTTTCGGGCCAGGTATGCGTTGAAATACCCGTGTCCGCTGAAAAACTGGGTGAGGTAGTAATTTACCTCGCCGTGGTCTCGCTCCATCCACTCCGTGATGTTGCGGATGAGTCTGGCCGTCCACCGTCCTCTCGTGTCGTTCTGCCAGCGCTCTTGCCAACATTGTCGTGTGAGCGCTTTAGCGTCCGCTCTTGCTTGTCGTGCACCGACGTCTCGTCGTGTCTCGTAGACTCTCTTCTTTTCTTGAGCTAGTAAGTCTATCGGGGTTACTCCTGCGATCACGAGCACCGCCGGTTCGGAAACCGTACGGTATGCGCTGGCGATCCTGAGTGCTCCCCGTCGCTGTACTGAAGCCATCCGCTTTCTGTACTTGTCTTGCTGTAAGGCGTCAGCCCAGATCTCGCTTCCATACAACAGTATGGAATGGGTGACGGTCATTAGAAGCGCGTTTACTCGCCGTCGGTCCTGCTACATTGGCCATTAGTCGACTCAACATCGTCGTTACCTTAGCGGCCTTATCGCTCGATGACTGGATCTGTTGCCAGAAGGTCGTCTTGCTGTCGAGCCGCAGTCCGAGGTACTTCACGGAAGTTGTAGTGGTTATGACTTACGTATCCACCGTCATCTCGATCTCCCTAGGGATTCTTCTCCTGGTCAGTAGAACGACCTCGGTCTTCTCCATTGCCAGGGTCAGGCCGTGTTCGTCCATCCATGTGGTGACTCTTCTCATTACCTGGTTGAGCCTTCTCTGGGCATCCGCCTCGTCACGCGCTAGGATGACTGCCGCTACGTCGTCTGCGTATTCTATCAGATACGCATCTTGCGGCAGCTCCATTCGGAGAATCCCGTCGTAGGACACATTCCATAAGTCGGGGCCAAGTATGGAGCCCTGCGCCGTTCCCGCTGTTATCTTCTTCGTGCACGGCCCGCCTGCGGTGTCGTAGACCAACTTCCTGTCGCTAAGGTAGCTGCGTATCATCTTAAGTAAATAGGATGGCGTGTCGAACGTGTTCTGCAAGGCGTCCAACATGACGTCCCATCTCGCCGAGTTGAAGGCGTTTCTTACGTCCAATGTGACGAGCATCACCAGGGTTCTCGAGTAATGATTTTCCCGTTGAGCGGCTTCGAAGGTTTCCACTACCTGCGCTACGGCGCCGACGGTGGAGTGTCCCTTCCTGAAGCCATGCTGTCTGTTGGACAGGCCTCCCGCGTCGTCTATGCTGCTCTCCAGTCGCGTTTTGAGCAGTCTCTCTAGTAGCTTTCCAGCCGTGTCCAGCATACATAGCGGTCTGTATGCCGATGCCGTGGTCGGGTCGCCCTTGCCTTTGCTTATCAGCACTAGTCGCTGTACCTTCCATCTCTTGCAGAAGGATCCTTCTGTTAAACAGCGGTTGTACATGTTCAGAAGCAGATCTGGGCATGTATCGTGATAGACAGCTTAATAATTAAATTGCTGTGACAATTTCAATATAAACAATAGTTATGGTAACTGGAACAGGTTATATACAGGGTGATTCACGGAACCGGTTCTTTAGAACTTTTTTGATGTTCTTGAAATTCAACATTTATGAAAACTGAAGTTTTTGTACCTGGCATATAATTCTGCATCAAAACTTACTAAGACACCCTATGTCAAAAATCAACCATTTTTGAGTTAGGTATTTAATTTTTTCAAATATAGGGCCAATTGCAAGGCTACGTTCAAAATTCTGTATTTCTGAAGGCATTGCAGCTAAAAACCTCGTATTTGGCATGTTGTTAGCCACAATAGCATGCATCAAATTTAAGTCCTAAAATTTATCATAATTTATACAGGGTCCTTCAAAATTAACGCTCATTTCAACCAAATTTACGTCGATGGAAGTCACTTTTTTTAATGGAACAGCCTATATATTAATGCATTTTTGAATACACTTAATAATTCTCTATCATTGATTATTAGACACCCATATTAGCGTCTATCTTTTACCATTTTTGAGTTATTAGAGATTTCCTGATGAAAATCCGAAAAATACGGCTTTTTAATGCGTTTAAAATCTTAGTAATCCTTGAATGTCAAAATAATTGATATTATATTTGTACTATTACACATACATAGTTGATATCTGTCAAGCAAAATGGCAAATGAAATACATTACGGAAAAGAAACGATATTTTAGAGTTATTTTCTATTCATGAAGACTGTAGTAGAATTGTGAGTAGCACATGTCGAATATATGACACACACGTCACATTTATGCAAAGTGACCTAAAAAATATGAATACAAGAAGCCATAAATGAATGTTGAACAAAAAAGCTTTGGAAAGGACTAAGTTAAGTGTGTTTTATATGTCATCGTGATCTGATCGTATTAAATTTTGTCTTTTGCAACGCCAAAAAAAATTTGCCTCATATATTGAGAATCAGCCTGTATAGTAAAAGTTAATAATTACGTCAAGTGTCAAAGTTTGCAAACATGGCGGTTGGCTAGCTTCTGTATCCCATCGAAAAATGTCAAAACCGATGAACCGACTGAAATCAGTGCGACCAACTTGCAGATGTGGTAGGCGAAAAAAAAGTCGTCTCTCGAATACATCTTTCGTTTAAATGCAATCAAAATGTATAGTTGATGATTGATTTCGAGTCTAGTTTAAATGTTTCCGAACCTAGTTGACTTGATGTCCTTGATTTTGCCTTGCTTAATGGTTGAACCCTAAAGAGGCATCTGAAATGAAGATTAGCTTCTATTAAACGACGTCGGATTTGACTATGGATTGACTGTGTTAGATTCTTCTCTAAAATTAACTGGATCTCTGTAGCATCGCCAAACATCGCCATATTGGGCTAATGGCGCAACACAGAGCCAATATTCCTGATTCGTTTCGTTAGAATGTAAATGACGACGTCTATTTTCTTCATTCTTACTAAGAGAATAGACGCTTTTAGGTCGAATGAAACAGCACTTAATTACAGATCGATTTATTTCGAAACATCAATTATTATGTATTCATTTAAAACAGTTCTTCAGTGGAAGAAATTGACGTTTAATATCAAAAATGTGTTGATAGATTTCGTGATATGGAGGAAAATATCTCGTAAATCCTGGAGCTCCGAGACCTAAAGAAATCCATTGCGAAACTGTCGTAAGAAGTTCAGTTATCGTCACTGTTCCACAGCATTTTCGAATTAGCACTGAAATCATAGTCTACTCTAGATGAAAATTTAATTGGGACTTTTTTGTTGCCAACCTACGACAGTTTAAAATGATCACTTCGTATTTTCATTTTTTTATTTCTCCGCTGTAAATTCTCGATTCTAATTTGTTTATATCGACGGCGAATGACCGTCCAGCTGAAAATTTCAACGATTAAGTTTATTTTTAAACCGGTAACATGCGAATTACACCTGTTTGAATTTATATATAGAGACATTAATCCACTATTAATCAGTTTAATTTTTTCACTTCATAAATAACGCCATCTAGATCGCGCTTAATGCTCCTTTTAAAATACGAAATTATCGAGAGCATACGCACATTTAGCAACTAATGATGATGATGGGCGAGATTTTTTTTTTCGTGTTCAAGATAACGTAATAAATAGACGAGCTCTACCACTTATGAATGCCATTATCATCATCACATCATAATACATCGACGTTGTCTCACCTACATACATATATATTAATCCGACGAAACCAACGCTAAAAAAAATCAGTTCGATAGTGTTACCAGGATATAGTGCTGTATAGAATTGTGCACGCGTCTCCTGCACGTTTGGAGAGAAAATGCTACAGTGAAGATGACCGATGTAAGTTTCGCCATCCGATTGGAGAATGACCAAACCGGAGGTGATACCGACGATTTCACCACCGACACGAACCGCGACTGTGGATGTAGCCGTCGCTACGAGCTGCGTAAACCCATCGGGGACATCCCTTGGATTATACGAGGGAGACGATGGTGATTTGCCTATCGTCTGCGTCGATTACGAGGACAACTCGTCGGATAATTACAGTTCCGGCAGTAATATCAGTATCGTGAACTCTAGCGATGTTATCATCGGATCCGTTACGCAGTACCACGGCCCCGTTACCATCGTCCAACATCTACAGCAACAGGATCAAGAACTGCAACAATCTATTACAGATGGGAATAATCATAAAGGTATCGCTTTTTTAAAGATCTATAGAGCGGAAATCGTGCATGTTATGGTTAATTGTTCTTTTTTTAAATATTTTTGTTGAAAGGAGATAATTGTGTCGCTAATTTTATCTATAACCGAAATCGTCGTTCGCTAAAAAGGAGTACTTTCGGGCGAGATAAGATACCATCGTCTTTTTAAAACGAAAATAATTAGAAACAAAAATAACAATCGACAATCGAGTGAATACATATACATTTTTTACGCGTGCATATTACAGATTTAAAATCCATCTATCCTCTCAGCTGTCATATTGTCTGAAATTGATCTCTTTTCGCGATAGACTTACTGATAAAATCGTTCGCGATTTACTTGCTTAACGTTCGTTTAATGCTTACGCAAATATACAATGTGGGTGCAAAATTTCTAAACACGTACCTTATATCAATCAGTTTCATCTGATTCATTCTGTCAAAACTTAAAACGAGAAGAAGAAATTATACTAAAAGCTGTAGCTTTACTCTTTTTTTACTACTTTTCAATAACTGAAATTTTAAGTCATTTATCCATTTTATTTTTATACAAATTCGTTAGATGCCTCGGGTCATTCACGGAACTGGTTCTTTAGAACTTTTTGATGTTCTTCAAATTCAACATTTCTGAAAAACTTGTAATTATAACTGATATCATCTGGACTTCCGGTTCACCGCAAGTTGACGTCAACTTTCTTAATTTAAATAGCATAGTATATTTTTTATGAGTTTCTTGTATAGGGCATACAATTCTGCATCAAAACTTACCAAATTATGAGTCATTCAATTTTTTTCAAATATAGGGTCAATTGCAACGTTATATTCAAAATTCTATATTTCTGAAGACATTGCAGCTAAAGACCTCATATTTGGCATGTTATTAACCGAAATAGTATTCATCAAATTTACGTTCTAGAATTTATCATAATTTATATAGAGTCCTCCAAAATTAACGTTTATTTCAATCCAGTTCATATCGATGAAAGTCACTTTTTTAAATGGAACATCCTATACAGGGTGATTGGTGAGAATGGCCTATTAAAAGTATTATACAAACGGATCGGAGTTTTAAAACAAAATTTTGTAGTTGGATATGGTTGAATATGAACTATCACGTGAAAATATTTTCGAATAAATATCACTTCCGATTAACCGGAAGTGGGCATCTACTTCGATTTTTTAAATAGCATGCTATAAAATAAATTACAAATTCAACTTCTATGATAAATTTTACACATATTTCATGTATCATAACCTATACCTAAATACCACTCCTTCTGAGTTATTCGTAATTAAAGAAAAAAAGGGACAGATACCGATCTTACTTTATAGTGATATTACTTCACGTAGGAGTAAATGAGGCGAATGAAATTTTGCATACGCACAGCTGATATTATGTAGTTATACAGCATTTGAAGTTTTTTTGCTCTAACATTATACAGGGTGTTTAAAAACTTAGTTGCTTATAAATAAGTTCAATCCGCGGAAAGTACATTTTCTTAAATGGAAAGGTATATATTTTATTAGATATTATGATTCTACAAAATATTCTCTTTGAATCCGTGTTAGGTGTTCCTATACCTAAAATGTAAGGTTAATAAGTTATAACGATTTAATTAACCTCCGTACCTAAAATGCTCAAATATGTCAATTTACAGAATCAAGTGTGCTTGGCTCATTTGTTTTACATACTTACTTGCCACTTATTTTGACGTCTGTCATTTTGTTAATCGTATTTTCGAAAATTCTTCCCATTGAATTATAGGAACAAGGGATCCTTTACGCAAATAACACCAGATGATTAGCAAGAATTATTGGAATACGTCTCCGAATATAGAATGCCTCAATAGAAATGGTTGCCATGTCGAACCATTTAGATAACTTATTTATTTGTGTTATTATTATTGTTGTTCTTATAATTTTTCTACTGTATCTTTTATATTATCTTTTTTATTTTTTTAATTTTACCTAATTTGTTATCACTAATTATTTAGGCCTTTGATGTAGATGTACTTTATGTTGATTATTCAAATATCAATTGTTGGGAGTATTTAGGAGAATTCTTAGATAATCTAAATTTTTTACTGATATTGTTACACGTTGGGTTTTACTTTACACTTTGGATTTTACTTTTATTTTAGATACACAAAAGACTCTTCAATCATCTAATATTTCATTGAGTAAAAAAACGTTCAACAAAATATTTTCTTTTGGACACACTACTTCAACTGTTTTTTAAATATCTGCCTTCTTAAATAATTATAACTGTTATTATTACTTAACAGGTATTATTGTTCTTTCACCATTGTTCTACGAACATATCGGTCGCTAAAACTTTTTATATGTTAAAAATTCTTAGAAATTTTTGCTGATCATTGCTTGTAAATGTCAGTATCTTTCACTAAAGGTTTGATACGTTTATTTCACTATTTCATTACATCCACTTTGCATAATAAATAAATTCATGATTACTTGATTTGGTCTATTCTCAATGCTAATCCATTCTAACACAATATACTGAGAAAAATGTATTGCACAGAAACGAAAACAATGTTATTACGGAGATAAAATAAAAATTGTAAAAAAATACTAAGATAACAATATGTTTTGTAACAAATAAAATAATTTTTTGTTGTTGTAAAGTAAATACTTGCATTGTTTACCCTAATTATTATACTGGTGCAGATCTATTTCCCACGGTGTACGCGAGAACAACCAACTAAAATGACAGACGTCAAAATAAGTAGCAAGTAAGTATGTAAAACAAATGAGCTAAGCACACTTGCTTCTGTAAATTGACATATTTGAGCATTTTAGGTACGGAGGTTAGAGAGAGTTAGAGAATATTTTGTAGAATCATAATATATAATAAAATATATACCTTTCCATTTAAGAAAATGTACTTTCCGCAGATTGACCTTATTTATAAGCAACTAAGTTTTTAAACACCTTGTATAATGTTACAGAAAAAAACTTCAAATGCTGTATAACTACATAATATCAGCTGTGCGTATGCAAAATTTCATTCGCCTCATTTACTCCTACGTGAAGTAATATCACTGTAAAGTAAGATCGGTATCGGTCACTTTTTTTCTTTAATTACGAATAACTCGGAAGGAATGGTATTTAGGTATAGGGTATGATACATGAAATATGTGTAAAATTTATCATAGAAGCTGAATTTGTAATTTATTTTATAGCATGCTATTTAAAAAATGGAAGTTGATGCCCACTTCCGGTTAACCGGAAGTGATATTTATTCAAAAATATTTTCACGTGATAGTTCATATTCAACCATATCCAACTGCAAAATTTTGTTTTCAAATTCCTGTCCGTTTGTATAATACTTTTAATAGGCCATTCTCACCAATCACCCTGTATATTATTGCATTTTTTGAATTCATTTAATAATTCTCTATCATTCCTTATTAGACATATTAGCTTCGACTTTTTACGGTTTCCGAGTTATAAGTACTTTTCTGGTGAAAGTCCGAAAATATGCTTTTTAATGCATTTAAAATCTTAGTAATCCTTGAATGTCAAAATAACAGATGAAATACATTACAGAAAAGAAACGACGTTTTAGATTTATTTTCCATTCATGGAGAATGTAATAGGATTATGAATAGTACATGTACAGTATTTGAAGAGAGATGTCCAAATTTTTGCAAAGTGATCTAAAACAATATCATTACAAAAACTCAAACAAAATAGAGTTACAAAAGACAGAATTCAATATGATCAGATCACGATGACTTATAAAACACACTTGACTTCGTCAAAGCTTTTTTGTTTAACATTCTTTTTTGGCTTCCTGTATTGATATTTTTTAGGTCATTTTGCATAAATGTGGATATCTGTCGTCATGTACTTGTGCTACTCACAATTCTACTACAACTGTTCTGAACATTTGCCTAACGCTTTATATACATTTTGACAGCTGGAACATCTGTGTGTTTTGTTTTTTAGAGTGTGCTATATTTACAAGCGAGAAAGAAATATTTTCCCAATTTAAATTATCTCAAACTTTTCTTGAAATTGTCATAACTAGTACAGAGCTTTGTTAGGTAATATAACATCAATTTCCTTTTTCATATATTTATTTTTATTATTATGGCGAAGCAATCGACCAGCAATTACGATTTTATTAAAATATTCGAAAGTAATACCTAAACGTCAAACAGAAATTGTTTTTGCTTATCATGGCTATATACAGCGATATTTTTTACGTATATATCTGTAGTGAACCAGCAAAATAGAAAAATTAAAACGTACTAAATGATATAAATGTAAAAATTATCCATATTTAACTAACGGATGTTTGACATTCACATCTTAAACATGCACTTATTTGACATTTAAACGTCAAAATTGTCTGCGTTTGGTATTTAAACATCGTACTATAGTCAGTGTTTGATGTTTAAATGTTAAACTTCTTCGTATTTTGCGACTAAATGCCACGCTTGTATGTGTTTGACGTTTGAACGTCGAATGCGTTCGTATTTGCTACTTAAATGTCACAAAATTTACGAATACCCGCTTGTCATTTAAACGTCAAATTCATGCGTAAATGTGAAAACTGAACGACGTTTAAATGTATCAAAATATTGTTTGACATATGTGAACATCAATCTTCATTTGATCATCAAAAATTTTTCTTTCAAAACATTTGTCTAAGCTTATTACCTATTATTGTTATTTTTTTGGAAAACACCATTACTGTGGTTCGCTTCGTTCGGTACTAATTGACGAATTCATTTGTTTCGTTCTTTTTTCAGTCACATTCTTTTGGGTGGAGGAACAGGGGAATTTTGAATTTTTTGTTAACTCACGTTGTGCGCCATAAATCCTAAATACCGTTTCTAACATCCTCCAATTATCTAGTACATTAATAGAATTTAATTATATAAGCTATTTAAATCAAAATATATTTAGTCTGTTGGTGTGGTGCGAAATTCTCTCCATTTTTTTCTAGTATTTTTCTAAATTATCGAAATATGTCAGTAGTTTTTTTTTGAGTCTAAATAAACTGTTTGATTTCAACTTTGGCAGCCTCAGAGAACAGAATTAAATATAATCGGTAGATGCGTAACTAACATTGAACAGCAATAAAATGGAATAAACAAGTTTTTGCTAAGTTAATTAATTGTTAGTTAGGTTTTTCTCGAAAATAATCAATTAATATAATGTTAATAACATATTATTGTAGAGGTAATCCCGTATAACACGATCGTAAAATTTCTTCTTAAAAAAACACCGCAACTTTAGAAGCAAGAATCGTAATAAACTAGAATCTCCCTTGAAATATCCGAAACTGGCAAAATTTTACATACACAGTTTTATCGGTTATTTATCCTAATAGGAAGTAAACAATTCTCTTGAAATTACAATTATTATGAACGATAACATTTTTTTCGCGATATAAACCGCCAGAAACTACTTTATCAAAACGTACATATAATTAGAAATATAAAATTGATTTTAAATTCTAAAAAATCATCATATCAATACAACGCGATAAAAAAAGTAATCTCCTACACTTAATCACAGCCTGATACTCGATTAGTTAGTATTACGTATCATATGTTATAGGTAATTATATATATACAGATTGATTCTTCAAAAAATTCTCTTATACTATAGAGATTTCTTTTTCATCACATTTCACAAACGTGATTTACAGGTTCTATCGTCCACATCAAAAATGTTAAACGCAGGCACCTATTACATGCACATAAAAAAAGAGTAAATAACAAACACATTCAAAGGATTCCCCGTCAGTTCTGTAATCACTATGGACTAACTAATTATAATCTTAACCTCTGATACGTGTGTAAGACAGTAAGAAGACTGTATCGTAGTAGTTTTGTCCGATCATTCGCCTCCTATAAATGTTGAGAAGATTCACTAAAGAATCATTACGCATATATCTAATCTGGCTAAAGTTTTGTTGTTGATCGTTTTATTATGTGCATCATTAATATTTATTTTCCGTCCAGTAAGTACATACTTAGAAGATTTTTTATTTTAATTTCAACGTTGTTTTTTATTCATTTTTAAATAAGATTGCCCTGATATTGAACAGAATTTTTAGCGTGTAATCGAGATGTGAGATTCAGTAAAAACAAAAAATTAGACGTGCAGGATTTTCGGTAAAGTTTACTCAGGGGGAATATAAATATTTATGAGATCTTCTGAATGGGAGGCTTTTGATATTAGCGTGTTAATGTTTATTTTATTATTATTAATAGCATCCGTTATTGGAATTAATCATATTAAAATATTAGCGTTAAAGAATACCGATTCCGTAAATATTCATAAAATTTATAAACTATATTTGAAATATGTGCAACTATACAGTACGTTTCATGATTACAATTTAAAATATTGTTGAGAATTAAACGATAAGGAACTCGTGTCGAGGTCATGTCTGATCTCAGCCCTATATAGATTAATATTTGCGTCACCACAAAAGCTCCATCGTCTAAAAAAAAAATAAAAAACATGGAAACCGTTTGCGTATGTTCTGCAGTCCATCATCTCACATTATAAATTCGAAAATAAACTCGAGTAAAACTGTATTAAGTTAAACTTGAAAATGTTCTTTTACAGCTGTCACTTTCTCCTAATTATTGTGACGCGATGTTAAATTAATGAAATGGTATTTCCTAAATATTTCTACGTCAGATTTTGTATTGACGTCTGTTACCGATAACCCTTTGAAATCGGACTTTTCATTTTTAGTTTCTTTGTATCACATAAAGTCAACTTATTTTCCATTAATTGATAGTAATTAATTAAGATTTCTATATTCCCACTCAAAAAGCATTCATTCGCGAACAGCCTGTATATACCGGGTGTTCCACAAAAATTTCCAAAAGCTGTAATATCTTTATTTATCATCTGATTTTAATGATCTATATATGAAATTGTAGGGTTTCGTAAAGACTACGAACAGAAATGCAAATTATCTGTTTATCAGATATAATTCGCGTGAAACGCAATTCAACTTTTTTTTTTCAAATTGCACTATATATTTTTTTTTGATTTTTAAAAATGACCATTTTCTAACAAATTGAATAATGTCATGAAAACATACACTTAAATAAGGAATAATGCAAGAAAAAGATAAGTTTTTATAAATTTTTACATGGCAAAACTAACAGTAGGGCATGAATTGGAGTACGCAATTAAACAATCGCAACGTCTTTTTTACTCATAATTAGGAAAAATACAGACAATAAAATAAACACTTTTGTTGTTTAGATCAAACAAAATAATTAAATGAAAAAATCCAAAAGACTTTCCTATAAATACTGCTCCAGCAGCTCCATCTTGTCGGAAGTAAATTTGTGCGTATTGAGGAATGGGCAATTCTTCTAGATTGTCCACTATTTCTTCGAGTAATGTATGATATCTTTCTTGATTTAGGTTACCGTCAATAAAAAATGGTCCAATTAATCTAGAATCTAAAATTCCACACCAAACATTTAAAGAGAACCTTCTCTGGATATTATTTTCAATAAGAAATCCAGGATTGTCATTGCTCCAATACCTATGATTGTTTCTATTAAATATGGCATTATTTGTGAAGATACACTCATCCGACCAGAGAATTTTAGAATAAAATAGTAGATCTTCTCGTAATTTAATTAAATAAAAATTACAAAATAGCATTCGTCGTGGATAATCGTCTTCCAGTAAATGATGGATCCGTTGAGGTTTGTACGGTTTTAATTTATGTCTTTTTCAAAATAGAATGTACTGTTGTACTGGAAGATCCAGTGTTGTTAGCAATCTCTCTAACGGACGTCTTAGGATTTTCCGCAGCCATCAATAAAACGTTTAAATCTAAATTTTCATCTGTAGTTCGTACGTCTTTTTTTGGCTTTTTAAACGATCCGTACATCCTCAAATTGGCTTCCAGTCGTGCAAATTTCTTGTGATGTGGTGATTCCCTATCAGGGAAACGTTCCTGATAAATTCTAATAGCATCACATGGTCTTTTCCCACATTCAAAATAAACTTCAAGCATATCCGTTAAATATTCAAAATTCATATTTTCTATTAATATTAAAATAAATCGAAATTTAACTTGTACAAACTTATTTATTATAATGAACGGTGATTTTGACAATGTATTGATCACTCAAACTGACAGTGACCAGTAGTTGATTAAAAAAGACGCTGTGATTGTTTAATTGCGTACCCCAATTCATGACCTACTGTTAGTTTTGCTATATAAAAATGTGCAAAAACTTGTCTATTTCTTGCATTATTCCTTATTTAAGTGTATGTTTTCATGACATTATTCGAATCGTTAGGAAATGTTCTTTTATAAAAGTCAAAAAAATATATATAGTGCAATTTGAAAAAAAAAGCTGAATTACGTTTCTCGCGAATTATATCTGACAAAGAGATAATTTGCATTGCTGTTTGTAGTCTTTACGAAACCCTACAGTTTCATATATAGATCATTAAAATCAGATGATAAATAAAGACATTACAGTCTTTGGAAATTTTTGTGGAACACCCGGTATACAGTGTCATTCACGGAACTGATTCCTTAGAACTTTTTGATGTTATTTTGACATTCAACGATTACTGAGATTTTAAATGCATTAAAAAGGCGTATTTTTCGGATTTTCATCAGAAAATCTCTAGTAACTCGAAAACGGTAAAAGATAGACGCTAATATGGGTGTATAATAATCAATGATAGAGAATTATTAAGTGTATTCAAAAATGCATTAATATATAGGCTGTTCGATTAACAAGAAAGTGACTTTTATCGATGTAAACTTGGTGTAAATGAGCGTTAATTTTGGACGACCCTGTATAAATTACGATAAATATTAGGATGTAAATTTGATGTACGCTATTTCGGCTAATAACATGCCAAACATGAGGTCTTCAACTACAATGCCTTCAGCAATACAGAATTTTGAACATAACGTTGCAATTGGCCCTATATTTGAAAAAAGTGAATAACTCAAAAACGGCTGATTTTTGACATAGTGTGTCTTAGTAAATTTTGATGCAGAATTTTATGCCCGATAGAAAAAACCCACAAAAAATATACCATGACCTACAAGTTTTCAGAAATGTTGAATTTCAAGAACATCAAAAAGTTGTAACGAACCAATTCCGTGAATGACCCTGTATACATTACCGTTCAAAAGTATTTGCGGATTCATAGATTTAGCAGTAGTCTTGCACAGTATATTATAGACACATCGAAAAAAATCATAATTATAGTAGGCTGAATTGATTGTTACTTTAGTCACTTTCACATAATGACATTTATTCCTTGACATTTAATTTGAGGTTATAAACTTTGGTTACAATAAAATGCCAAATAATAAATGTCATTAGGTGGTAGTGGCTAAAGCAACGGTCAAAAACATTTACATAGCCTGCACCAATTATGTTTTTTTTTTCGATGGCACACACTTTTGACTGGTCTATGTGACCTCCTCTTTTTAATAATGGCAATTAACTTTATCAAGGTATCTGACGTTATACCCAAGTCCATGCTACTTGCACACATAAGCTTCCGATGTTGGAACTGCTTTACGGACTTTGCCCCATCATATTACTCCCACAATAACTCAATGGGGTTTAGATTGAGGTTCCACAACTTTAATTTGATCCGTCTGCTTCCAAGTATTGGAAATAAACTTTGCACAGTTTAGATGCGTGCTTTTGGTCATTATCTTGTTGGAATACAAAATTCTCACCCAAAATTCTTTATCCTGAAGGAACAGCATCGTTCTCTAAAATGTCTCGATCTTTACGATATCACCCACAATCCTACCACCAAAACAACCCCAGATCATCGCTAAACCACCGCCATGTTTGACCGTAGGAACAATACATTGTTTTTTCGAACGCTCACCTGTGAATTCCCGAACGAAAATACGTCTTCTTGAATGGAAAATCTCGAATTTTAACTCATCGGTTGACAAGGTTTTACTCCACTATTCAACCGTCCAATGCTAGTGTTCACGAACACAGTTTAAGCGTTTCAGGAGAAGATAAAGGGATGAACAGCTTGAAGGTTTTATTGAACAAAGTATTGGTAATAGGAGAAGCACTAGAAAATCAATCCCTATGCATAAGAAAGGAGTTGCAGAAACTGCAACTAATTATTCAGCTTATCATCTTATTAAATTTAGTGAATGATAAGAGAAGACAAGGAGATACATTTGCGCTTTATAAGTTTAGAAAAACGATTCGACATGGTTAGTGCTAAATAAATCATAAAAAGGTGACTCGAAAAAAGTGTTTGCTTCACAATATTTTAAATACATTTTAAAATTTAAAGAATTGCACAATAGATTACATAAACAATATCTTTAAGAATCGAATCAAACGAAGTAAATCGTGAACAATTGTATTTTATAAATCGATTTGTCATTTTGTGCAGTGCAAACATAAAAAATCCGACCCTTCGGTTGTACAGTAAATAACGAAAATATCCGGATAATATAAAATACTCGTATTAATGATAATATTCAATACATTGATCGCCAAATATTTTATCTTAATTTACCACATATGAAAGATACCAACTACGATGACAAGCCGACATTTTCACAAGAACTGGCGCATATTAAATTCCCAAAAATAAAAAATAAATAAATAAATCAAACATATTTCTGACGTTCCTAACAATCTTTCCGCGTTTGTATTATAAACGCGATATTATATTATATTATACAGAGCAGAGAGAGCATAATCACATATTTCCGATATTAGTCATTCCTGCACGTACAGAATTAACTGTGTACCATGAAATTTCGAGATTGCGTAGTTTCCGCGCGTATAAAAAGTTTCGAGTTTCTCTGTTTATGTTTTTGCCGAAGAGAGTGCAAAATCGACGGCAATACCCAGGAGAGATTTAAGTCCGCCGTTTCGGTATATATCGTTCGGATGATTCCATTCTCGTTGCGGTACGTCTAGCAAGTACATACATACATACCTGTTGGTGCGGCGTTATTTAGAAGACCGGGAACGGACGCGACAGTCAAGTTTGTTAATCGTAATAGTTTCGGTTAAATACAAATGACCGTCGTTTCGTACGGCCATCGTCTAACAACGATGTTATCGTACAATAGGTGGAACCAGCGATTATTTTATTAAAACCGGCTCGTAGTGAACGGGAGATGTTACAACGTAACATGAAGTTGATACGGGTCAATTCCAGGCATCGGGCGAAGAAAATACGAAATGGACACAACGCCGATGTCTTACCGCACATTAGCAGAGGTAAATGTTTATACGAATATATTTGTTATTATTATCTATGTATCAATAAGTTAACGGCGTGGCACGAGGTTTTAAACGAAATAAAAAATGTTGAAATCTCAAAACAAACAAACGGACGCGAAACGATGATCGTAAAACGGTTGTTATTATTGTTGTATTTTCTTGAATATAAACAATGTAAGTACTATTTTAATTTATTTTGGCTACTTGTATGGAATATTTAACGTTCAATTACTAACCCATAACATGCACAGATACGCTTATTACGTTTTAAAAAGGAATAAATTTTAACAAATGTATATACAGGGTGATTTAATAAACATTTTATGTTGTATGGAAAATATCTTTATCTCGATAATTGTACTTCCGTCTATGTTGGAATTGTGCGACAGCAATTTAATTATTAAGCTATCTACGATTGATTTAAGTTGCTTATCTAACTATAGCGAACAATTCTAATAAGATAACGATCCAGGTGGACTGTTAATATTTTGATAAAAACAATTAAATTTAAATTTTTTCCTTCGCCAAAATTGGATTCCTTTTTACAATTTGGAAAGTATGTACAACGATATAAAGACATTTTCCTTAAATACATGTTTGTGCATTGTAACTAATTTTTTTTGCTTATTAATGTATATATCTGTATGTACATACATATATACGTCGGTGTTACTTATTTATTCTATAGAATAATAAATAAGAGACGAATCTCGTTTAAACACATCTGTTTCCGGATAAAATTCAAAGACTAAAACCCACTTTATAATAATTTTATAAGCAGAAAGTTTGAATTGAATTGCGACTGTCAAAATACATTTGTGGCTGTCAGATTGTGACGTATCATTTTTTTCTATTATTATTTGACACTATTAGTAACTATCAAAGTGCAGTATGGCAACAGCTGTCAAATATGTCATCTTTGTCGATTAGTTTGTCAGTTATTTTTTACAAATCATCATTAAAACATTGACGTTCCTAATAATCATTGGCATTTGACAATTGTAGCTGTCAAATCTGTATCTTTCTGTAAAATTTGACAGTTACATCAGTCAAAATACTCGATAGTTTTAGGCATCATAAATTATTTGAAAGCTACCAGAATCTATCAAACCATATATGACAGTTGAAAAAAAGCTATCAAACTAAAATAGCCGTTATTTGTCAAATTAACATTATCTGTTAATTGCCATTTTTTTCAGTTATTTTTTACAAATCATCATTAAAACATACTTGACAGCTGCGAAATTGTAAAGACAATGATTTCCTTCCAATTTTTTACACTTATAATAATAAATCTGTCAAAATATATTGGTAGCTGTCAGATTACGAAGGCAGTATTTTTCAGATTTGGCATTTGACAATTGTAGCTATCAACATATTTTGTATCATTTTTTTAAATATTTTGACACTAATAACTATCAAAAGCTTTGTGACAGCAGCTGCCAAATTGTAAAGCCAGTATTTTTTGTTAGTTTTCGCAAATGTAGCTGTCAAAATCTGTCATTCGAGGTTTGCAGATTTATTACAATTTCCCTGAAACTGTTAAACTCTGCAAACACTTATTTCCTTGCTATTTTGGTCAGTGTAACAGTTAAAAGACATCTACAAACCTGTAAATTGTAAAAACATTTATTATTGATTCATGTCGTTAACAAATTAAACTCAAAATATTTCTAGCAGCTACCAACATTTAAAAATCAGTATTTTTCTGTCAGATTTAATAATTACATCTGTTAAAATATGTACGTCCAACGCTCTTGCAGCTTGCTTAGTTCCTTGCTGTTTTAGCTGTCAAATTTTACAAACCATTAGCAAAGCAACTCTTTTACGGTTTTTATAGCAGTAACGGTCAAAATAACTCTGATAACTATCCGATTTTAAATATAATTTTCAAATGAATTTTTTCATAACATCAATAGTTGTAGACGTCATAATTTAATTGAAAGCTACCAAATTATAAAAAATTCTTTTCTTCTTCCTTTGACGGTTGCAAGAATTAAAATAACTGCAAAAGCAGAATTTTTTTTTACAGTTTTAAAACCTTAAAATAACTATTAAACTATGTAGTATTTATTTTTCAAATTTGACCTCTCAAAACTTATACCACGGCCATCGTGTTTTAAATTTGGCCATTATAGCTGTCGAAACATATCTGACAGCTATAAAATTATAGAACCTGTTGATTTTTCTCTAATTTTGAATGTGGTTACTATGATAATGTTTTGTGACAGCTGTCAAATTGAAATTAACAACAAAATTTTCACAATTTTAACACTTGTAGGTGTTGAAATTGTTTAATTTTTTTGAAAAGTTTTTTTTATTATAAAAATCCTTCTCATTTTGAATAGGGATTTCTTTTTAAATTTGACAGTTGTAGTTACAGAAACATGTACGCCTGACAATTATAGAATTATAAAATTAGTCTTTTTTTAAAATTTTGCTGCCAAATTAAAATCGCAGTTACTTCAATCTTGTTTTGGCAGCTCCAAAACTTAAAATACTTGTCACAATTCCAAAACTGTAAAAATAATAATTTTTTTACCGATTTTGACGGGTGTAACTGTCAAAATATTTCCGATGAATATAAAACGTTAAACGTTGCCGATATTCCGTTTTCAAATTTGATCGGTATAACCGTCAAAACTGCAATTTATCGCGGTTTTAAAACAGCTATAACTGACAAAATGTCTTTAGCAACTGTCAAATTTAAGAGAACACGTCAGACACGTGTAAAAGCTGTCAAATTACGATGATAGTTATTTATTTCTTGTTTTGAGTTTCTAATGCAACAGTCAAACTGCACAAGAAATAATCTTTCATCCATTTTGCAAGTGATCGTTGTAGCCATCAAAACTATAATTTGCCCCGGTGTAATTGACAGAATATATCTTTGACAGCTGTTAAGTTGAAGAAACCACGTCAAAGATGTGTTTAAATGAGATATAATTCCCGCCATCTTGCAAGAAAGGTGACAAATCTTGAGGTCGTTTATTTACTGTAATTAATGAACTAATATTTCTAATACAGAGTGTCCCGCAATCGACAGTAACGAAACCGCATTATCATGTTGCAGCTAACATGGACTACTCAGCTTTACCGTCCAAATTGCAAACCGCCGCTACGAGGACGTGCTTACCGAAGAGACTTCTGTTGTGTTTCGCCACCTTAGCGGTGATCATCGTGATCGTCGTAGTGAGTATAATATTCGCGATCGAGTTACCGGCGTCGACGCCAGGGGATGGCACCGATTTCTTTAGCGACAACGAAACCTCGACGTCCACGACCGAAATCTCCACCACCGATGCCCGCGAAGGCGACGGTCTCAGCACCGTTACGGTGGACGTCCCGAAATTCATAGCCGATCATCGATTCTATTCGGTTTCCGATTGGAGAGGACGACAACCCCTGTATACGATAGAGGTGTCCCGACCGATATCCTTCGTGATCGTCTCTCATACTGCCGGCGTGCAATGTTTCACGTTCGCTGATTGCGCGACGCAGATGCGGAACATACAAGCGTTGCACGTGAATAATGGCAGTCCGAATATCGGTTATAATTTTTTAATAGGCGGCGATGGCGGTATCTACGAGGCGAGAGGCTGGCATACGAGGAATTTCCATCGAGATTTCACGATCGGGATCTCGTTCATGGGTAATTTCGTTTTCGACGAATTTACCGACGTCATGATCAGCGCCTTCGACGGTATCTTGGCGAATGGTGTTAAAGTTGGAGCGTTACCTGCGGATTTCCGCATCGTCGCGCATAACCAGACGATGGCCACCGCTAGTCCCGGTCAGCACGTATACAGTGTGATCAGTCAGTATCCGAATTTCTATCCGGGGATATTACCGTCGGCTAGGGAGCCCCGTATACTGCGTTAATGTTTGCAGTTTGGGAAAAATTTTTACAGAACGCAAACAGTGATATAATCGTATTAATGATTAAATATTAAAATTGGATCTTGGAAATCGATTACCGGACAATTAAAAGGTTATTTTATTATATTATAATGATGTTATTAATAGTTTCTAATGTTTCGATGACTGTAATAAATTAGTACAAATGTAATTATAATATAATTCTATCCTAGAAATTATGTAAATAAATTTATTTGTATAACTCATTCTCTAATATGTTTATTATCCTTTAGATTTCATGTTTAATATATAAAAACATTAGAGAAATTTTGTAATTCCAGGATAAATAACGGTAAGATTATCTCTTCATCACAGACACAGTCTTTTGTGATTTCAAAATCAGCTGTCATTATTTAGTTATCTGTCAAGATTGACAAGCTTAAAATTTAAATTCCATATTTCAAAAATAATTTGCATAAATGAAGATATTTGGGTGAATGATATTTATTGCATCGTATAGAACAGGTCGTCGTCGTATTAAAAACTCTAATTTAAGAAACTATTCTGCTGCTAGAAAAGGATTTCCAACTCAAGCCCATCAACAACGACGTCTGGATTTCGTAAGAGAATATGAATATGTTCATAAACTTTCAATCACGACATAATGGTTGATTGGTATTGACACGAATACGTTCAACAAATAAAGAAAAAGAAGTGGACGTTTCTCTGTAGACCTGTTGGGCTTAAATCAGTGTTCAAGGATAAGGAATTCGCTGCAGAATTTATAGAACCATATTAGACAGTATAATGCTACCTTCTGTAACGCAAATATTTGATGCGAATTTTATTTTTCAACAAGACAGCACCCCTATTCATACTTCACATGTTGTTACTGAATGAGGTACGAAGAGGACGAAGTACCTACATTAACTGAGACGGTAAACAGTCCCAATTTTTGAGCTTAAAACTCAAAAGAATTATGGCAAGAAATTGAAAACTGTTGGGAAGAAACTACATCAAAATGCACACAGAGTTTAATTCATTCAATGCAACGATGTCTTCAGAGCGACATTGACCAAAACGGTGGTTTTAGTAACCTTTTAACAGGTATACAGGGTCATTCACGGAACTCGTTCGTTAGAACTTTCTGATGTTCCTGAAATTCAACATTTCTGAAAACTTTAAAAATTATAACTGATATCGTTAAGTTGACGTCAACTTCCTTAATTTAAACAGCATCGTATATTTTTATGAGTTTTTTGTATAGGGGCATACAATTCTGCATCAAAACTTATTAAGACACCCTATGTCAAAAATCAGTAAGGTTATGTTCAAAATTCTGTATTTCTAACGCATTGTAGCTAAAGACCTCATATTTGGCATGTTATTAGCCGAATTAGCATACATCAAATTCACGTCCTTAAATTTATCATAATTTATACAGGAGTCGTCCAAAATTAACGTTCATTTCAACCAACTTTACGGCAATAAAAGTCACTTTTTTTTGAATGGCACATCCTATATATTATTGCATTTTTGAATACACTTAATAATTCTCTATAATTGATTATTAGTCATATAAGCTTCTATCTTTTACTGTTTTCGAGTTATTAGAGATTTCTTGATGAGAGTCCGAAAAATACGCCCTTTTAATGCATTTAAAATCTCAGTAATCCTTGAATGTCAAAATAATTGATATTGTATTTGTACTACAAATACACACAAGTAATTGATATCTATCAAGAAAAATGGCAATTGGCCCTATATTTGAAAAAAATTAAATAACTCAAACGCGGCTGATTTTTGACATACCAGGGAGCGTTTTTATGGGTGATTAGGCGCATTGAGGGCGTGGCCTGTGCAGCGACTCATAATTAGTATAAATACGAAGTTTCATTGTTATTAGACAGTTAGAGTTTGAGCTATCGTCAACCAAGTAACATAATCAGGAGTGAAAAGTGAAATATGGAAAAAATCGTATATCGTGCCGTTATAAAGTTCCTTACCAGGACCTCTGTAATGAAGACAAGGATGGTGTATTGAGTCGAATTGTTACTGGAGACGAAACTTGGGTTCATCATTATGAACCTGAGTCCAAACAAGACTCCATGCAGTGGCATAAAAAGGGCACAGCACCTCCCAAGAAATTTGTGTCACAATCAGTTGGGAAACTCATGGCAACGGTATTTTGGGACTCGGAAGGAATATTGTTGATTGATTATAAAGATAAAGGTGTTTCGATAACCCGAGAATATTACGCTTCAATATTAGAGCGAATAAAAGAAGCAATTAAAGAGAAAGGACGGGGAAAATTGACGAAAGGTGTGCTGCTTTTGCACGACAACGCGCCCGTCCACAAGAGCCGCGTTGCGTTAGCTGCCCTGCATAAGGTGGGCTTCGAAATTGTGAATCACCCACCCTACAGCCCAGACCTGGCCCCGAGTGATTATTACCTGTTTCCGAAAATGAAAAAAGAGCTGCGGGGTAAAAAATTTACTGCCGATGATGAAGTCAAGGAGGCAGTTTCGGCGTATTTTGCAGATAAAGAGAAATCATTTTTTTATGAGGGTATAAATAAATTAATTGAAAGATGTGAAAAATGTAAGCGTCTTGCAGGTGAATATATTGAAAAAGAAAAATAATTTGGTTTTTTTATTTCCACCCCTTATCCCCCATTCCGCGAATATAAAAACGCTCCCTCGTAGGTTGTCTTGGTAAGTTTTGATGCAGAATTGTATGCCCGATACAGAACACTCATAAAAAATATACCATGCTATTTAAATTAAGAAAGTTGACGCCAACTTCCGGTAAACTGGAAGTGATACAGGTGCAAATAATTTTGCCGATGAGTCCATATGATATCAGTTATAATTACAAGTTTTCAGACATGTTAGGAAACAATCGAATTGATATGGTTAGTGTTAAAATACGCGGTAATTTTCCGTATAACCAGACATTAAAACAAACGTCAATAGAAAAATAAACATGGGAGAACATGAAACAAACGAGAGATACAAAAACAAATCGGGAACAGATCTATAAACTGTTGAAAATCGGATTTGTATTCATTAACAGGGATATTTTTAGTTGGCTACCTTCATCAACATCGATCATACAGTTTTACTAATTTGTAATAATAATAGGACCCCGCCGGTATTTATTAATGTTATTACATTAACCAGACTTTCTTTTCTTCACTTCACATCTATACACCATCCACATACAGATGTAGCATTAATCACGATAAAAATAGGAATCTCGTAAAATATTTCTTAGAAGGCGTTACGATAATAAACACGCACGAAATATGTGCAAACGTGTTGTACAAGATAATACGTCTGTCAACTTGGTAATTGGCTTAAAAGTAAATCTCCCTCTCTATTCTCGATTCTGTATCCTGTTCGTCCAGATTCGATTTGAACATTTTACATCATTTTTTTTTGCTTGTAAATATTTTCATTCGTTATCGTCAAGTTATTCTAGAGACAGAAGTTTAGAGCGCTCAACTACTACACTATTATTTTTGATTATTTACAGAAAATCCTGGTAGTTCGTTGGAATACAAAGATGGGAAAGAAGCGAAACATTTCATCTCAGAAGGTAAGTTTCGTACATCATGATACACATATGATTTTAAACACAAAAATTTGTTTTAAATATACGAACGGGATAGTGGAATTTACATAAATACACACATATACATATGTATGTATATACATAGGTAGATTCTGGTATTTTTTAAGGACGACAACTTACGAGCATAAAGACGGTAAAAATTATTATGCGATGACCTTTAGATGTAACAGTTCTGAAATAAAATCAGGAAATTTGCGAATTTCAATGTAATTAATAGGAATACCAGCACATATACAGGGTGGGCCACTTAAAATGATGCATTGAAATTATGGCCAAACTAAATAAGAAATTTAAAATCGGACCAGGTAAAGTTATAGAGTTCTAAGGGAAGCACATTTTAATAGAAACGTGGATTATATACCATCCATCATGACGTCATACCGAAATCAATTTGCATTTATTTAAATGGAATGAGGTATTTTTATTGTAAATTTCTGAAACAGCTAATTTTTTAACGAATAACTGTATAAAATATGATCGATTTTAATAACAAATGAAATCAACAACTTTTTGAAATTGCCGCCAATATTTCAAATTTTGAAGCGTGCAAATATTGTTATTTATCTGATGCATATTTGCGTAAAACGCAAAATTTGAATTGAGCTGTCATTAAATGTCACTTGGCAACTGACAAACATTCAAAATTAATTATTCGTTTTGTATCTTTTCTGTCTAGTGTCTTATTATGTTTGACGGTGTATTCTTTTTTTACTCCTATTAGTAACCTTATTTCAGCTAGAATGTTTGTTAGATTGGCTTAATAATTATATCTATTACAATTGATTGAATTGATAGTTTTACAAACTTACTGCAATACTGACAGCATGGACATTTTAATGTTTAACTTATCTAGAAACAATAATTTGGTGCTGAGTGTTTGACTTATTGACCAACTTGCATTAAGTAAATCTGCATCGGCAAGTGCAAAAACATTTGCCGCTGACGGCATGAGCTCGTATACTGCGCGATACAACTCCCCTGACTTTTATAAACACATGGGTGCGTTTAGCGAGTGCAGCCGTTGAGATAGTTGAGAGTGGTTGAGACTAATGAATCGCTAATCGTTTACGCTGAAGATGCGCTGACACTCAGCGGCTGTACAATCTTGTAAGCGCTATTTTATTATGCTACATAGATGCCAGTTCGCCAATGAAAAGTTAGGTTGGTAAGTCATTTTAAATAACATGACATTTTAAATACTTGTAGGTTAGGTTATTCTAAAACGAAACTATCGGGCGATCGAGAAAGATTGTCTGAAAAAAACCACTTTCCCAAGTCGATAAAATTAGTGAACATACGTCATTTTTCATGTTTATTTATTCATTGGCGTCCGTTTTTTTTGACAAATACCAACCTTAAACACGCTCGATAATAAATCGAACTGACAACTTTGCCTCGATATAAAAAGAGACAGTTTATTACAAATCGTTTAAGATAGCATGATAGGTATATATCCCATAAGAGACCGTACTGAATACTAAGGTTGAGACACCTCTATAGACAGTTTGTGTCTGTCAGTCATAATGAATACAAAAAATGTTATATTTTTAAATGACTACACGATAGTTAATAATCGCCTAGTTACTTCTTCCATTTTACTGCAAAGTTGAAGATAAACACAAAATTAATAGTCCCTTTGCGTAGTGTTTGGACATACCCCATGCGACAGTGATGTGACATTCAAATTTTGAATAGACAGACGTAACAAAGCCGTTCAGCGAATTTACCGCCGCTTTCACTAATCAGAACTAAGCAGATTTTATGCTGTCAACTGCTGAGTTCGCTAAACACACCCTATATTTTAGTCATTTTGTTGTGCAAATAGTACTTGTATGGGAATTATATTCAAATAGAACACTAAACACTTTAACCCACTGAACACCAAACAAGTTTTAACTAAAACACCGACGCGTTTCAACAGCAAAGCTGTCATTATCAAGGCAATAATAAAACTAAATTAAAATAAAATCTACAAAAACAGGTAACCTAAATGGTATGCACGGTCAATCCGATACGCATCATTAATTTCCGATTAACGAAAACAATGACGAATACGGTATAGGGCCATTGTCACAATTCATTACACATGACTTATTTTTATATATTTCTAAACTTTCGAAAACATTTAGAAACTTACAATTGTTTATTTGTCTAAATAATTTAACATTCGTATGATCGATGTTGTGATCTGTTTCAAAAATGTGTTGGGCAACGCTCGATTTCTCAATTCTATTAACCCAGATATGCCTGTAGTCCTATATGTAGGACGGTCATTCTAAATTTTACTGGTAATTCTTATGTCATCTGGTGCTATCTCCCTCTATCATTCATCCTTGGAACAAGTGCAAGTAATTAGTTCGTGGTAACAGTTGTCAATTAACAGTGTTTTTCGGTGGCGAAATAATTATTTACTTTGCTTCAAATGGAGAACGTTGACTTTACATTTGTTGGGTGAGTATTTTTAACTGTAATCATAATTTCTTTATGAAACATTGAATTCTATGGGATCATTATTGTTGTAATCTCATTTAAGTGATGCAAAATATTAGGTTATGTTAAATCCATTTCTTGAAAAACGTCCTATATGTAGTACGCTAGGCAAATCCCATATGATTAATTTTTTTCTTATTTTTAACAGGAATCTTCAAGTTGTTGAATATATTGTTTATTTTAGAGGTTTAACACTACACGAGGCGTTAGCAATGATAGATGACGTAAATTTTCAGCATCCAGGAGCCGATATAACCACATTTTCGCCAGAGAATGCATGTGAATATATTACTGACGAAGATTCTGGCGATGAAGATAACGTTCACCCCAATAATTTACCTGGTAGTTAGCTAAGGGCTCCCGCAGAAATAAATCTTACTCAGCAAGAAGGTGAAGACACAGGATTTGATGCGGAAGATCATATTCCACTTGCCCAATTACAGTCGACCAATGCTGATAACAGTGTCATGCATAAAAAGCGAAAAATTGAAATCCCATGTGTGTGGGTTTGCAAAGATTTCGAGGAATATGCTTCTGAGGAATGGCCTACTGAAAGTACCAATGAATTGAAGCAAATGACTCCCCTACAATTGTTTGAAATGTTTTTTGATGAAGATATTATTGAACATATAGTAACGGAGACGAATAGATATGCGTCTCAAAAAAATAAACCGGACAACATTTCTTCTCAGGAATTGAAATGCTTTTTAGGAGTACTTATAATAAGTGGATATATTCAGTTGCCTACACGGCGTATGTTCTGGGAAAGAGAAAAAGATACTCATAACGATCTAGTCGCTAGTGCAATATCTAGAGACCGCTTTGAATTTCTCATGATCCATCTCCACCTGACAGACAACAACACTATCGATAAAAATGATAGATTTGCGAAAATGAGACCTTTGTTTACACACCTCAATAAGATATTTTTGAAATTTGCTACTCTTCATGAATCACACAGCGCCAGCGTGGACGAAGGCATGGTTCCCTACTACGGTCGCCATGGATGTAAGCAGTACATCCATGGTAAACCTATCAGATATGGGTTCAAATTATGGATGGGATGTACTCGTCTGGGATATGTCAACTGGTTCGAGCCCTATCAGGGAGCAACTGCACATACTGGTACAGAATATAGGCACCTTGGTGTAGGGGCCGGTGTAGTACTTACCTATGCCGATACTCTAAAATCAAAATGGCCAGATGCAAAATTTCATTTATATTTATAACTTATATAACTTTTTAAATTCTATACCGCTCCTGACTACTTTGTCAGAGAAAAACTTACGGGGCACGGGAACAATCAGAACAAACAGAATTCCAAATTATCCATTTTCGTTGACAAGCATGAAAAAAAAACCTCGTGGCTACTATGAGTCCACAATGTGCGAATCACTGAAAATGAGTTCACTACAGTGGAATGATAAAAGCATAGTAACCATGTGCTCAAATGCAGTTGGCGTACAACCTGTACATAACGTTAAAAGATTTTCTCGCCGCCAGAAAAAAGTGTGTATGTTGATCAACCACATATTGTCGGATTATATAATGCAAATATGGAAGCTGTTGACCGATGCGATGAGAACGTAAGTCTTTACAGAACATCGATAAGGGGCAAAAAATGGTACTTTCCGTTGGTATCACAATGTATAGATATGGCTGTTCATAATGCCTGGCAGTTACATAAACAAAATCAAGGGGTCATGGACCATCTAACGTTCAGGAGACGTATAGCCATGGGATTATTGCAGCAAAATAAGAAAGTAACCGGAACTTTTTCCCGAGGACGACCTAGTCAGACAGAGAATATAGAAATTCGATATGACAGAATCGGTCACTACGTTATTCCGCAAGATAAACAAACTAAATGTCGACATTGTCACAGCAAAACTACTACCAGGTGAAAAAATGTGGCATTGGTCTTCATGTAAAGTGTTTTGTAACATACCATACGTTGTAAATGTAAGATATAAAATATAAAATAAATAATCACTTTAACATAGTATATTTTTCTAACGTCCTAAATATAGGCCGGGTCTTATAGGCCCTACTAAGGGTCGCTACGACTTAATAAATATATTTCTGTGTTTCTCGAGTCTACAAGTGTCAAACGCAACAAAAATTTTGTTTTAAATTTATTTGGAAACATTTCAGGCATATCTGGGTTAAATCTAAGATGAGCCATATGCTCTTTGAATCTAGTTGAGACTGCTCTCCTGGTTTGCCCGATATATTTTTGATTACAATCTTTACAATTGATTTCGTAAATACCTGACTTTTCTAGAGGTTGTATTTTATCTTTAGGGTTACCGATGAGACTTCGTAAACTAGTCCCAGAACTGTAAACTATTCTGAGATCTAGCTCTTTGAAGATTTTACTCAAACCTTTAGTGATAAAGGAAGCGTAAGGGAGAGTCACAACGGGTGAAGCTTTAACATCCTCTCGAAAAGTCGTAGATTCTTTCACAGTTTTCTTATAATTAAACTTCCTAATTAACTTATAGATATGCTGAGGCTGGAAACCATTACACTCGGCCGCATCTTTTATAATTTTAAGCTCTTTCTCATACCTCGCCTTGTTCAAGGGAAAAGTGAGAAGTCTGTGGACCAAAAAATTCAGGCTTGCCATTTTGTGTTGAACACAATGATGGGAGTCTGAAGGAATATAGCGAAGTGTACTGGTTTCCTTTCTATACACGTCAAACTCTAATCTATTGTTATTTTTAATTACTAAAGTATCTAGAAAGGGTAGCTGACCGTTTTCTTCTCTTTCACAAGTGAACTTTATGGTTTCGAACCGATTATTTAATCTATTGAGAAAATCGTCAATATTACATTTTTTAGTGTCAAATATAGCGAAAATATCATCCACATACCTCAACCAAACCCTAGGAAAGTATTCGCTCTCGTATTCTAAGTCCTTTTCAAAACGGCTCATGAAAAGGTTAACCAAAAAGGGCGACCCATTGCCGTTCCTTCCAGCTGTTCATAAAAACTCCCGTTGAATTGAAAAATGTTCTGTTTCATACAGATGTCAGTTAAGCGAATATATTCCTGGACACATTGTTGACTCAAACTATTTTGAAGCAACAAGTCCTCGAGGTATGTCAAGGTGTCTGGAATCGGTACACTAGGAAAGAGAGAACTAACATCAAATGAAATCAATATTTCACCCTCCAGCAACTGAATATTTTGAATTTCTTTAATAAATTCTAACGAATTTTTTACTACAAAACTAGGTTGCTGTATTGGCAAATTATTAAATTCATTGGTCAGCCATTTGGAAACCTTATAAGTCGGTGCGTCAATTGCCGAAACAATTGGCCTTACCGACTTGCCAGGTTTGTGAATTTTAGGTAAACAATATAATTTAGGGATAACAGGATTGGAAACATGTAGCTTACGTCTAACATCGGCAGTAACAAGGTTGTTACAAGTTTTAAACACATTGTTGACGTCTCTAATCATTTTCGGTAAAGGATTTTTTGAAATTGACTTATAAGGGCCACTACTCAACAGGTCATTAACCCGATCATAGTAGTCCTCTTTATCTAAAATAACAACCTTGTTCCCTTTGTCAGCTTTCAAATAAAAACAATCTTTTTCCCGCAAAGTTTTAATGATTTTAATGTTTTCGGATTTCTGAGGTGATTTATAGGATTTCAAATTTTTTGAAATAGTATGTTTTAGTTAAAACTTGTTTGGTGTTCAGTGGGTTAAAGTGTTCTACTTCTGCACCAAAAGATCCAGTGAAGAACTTCTATATTCAAATAGTTTATTAAATTTTGTAGTTTACACTTCATATTTTAAATTTAGCAAGTTACATCTTAAGATAAGCAAATGGCAGCATTATGTAGTGATTTAAGTCAAATTTGTCAAATGTCATACACACATGCCTTACGTAAAATTTCGGTCAACTAAGCTTGAAACTTCGAAACCGCGAAATTTAAATAATCAAATTTCATTCTTTGTTATTACAAATACAGTTAGATAAAATATTTAATAAGTGATTGTGATGTGTTAGAAATACCATCTTCTTACAATACAGTGACAGAAAATATACATGTACTATTTAATAAAATGCAAATTGATTTCGGCGTGACGTCATCGTGAAGATTATAAAATTTACATTGTTATTAAAATGTGCTCCTCATCGAACACTATAAGGTTATCTGGTCGGATTTTTAAATTTTTATTTAGCTTGGCCGTAATTCTAGTGCATCATTTTAAGTGGCCCACTCTGTAATTTGTGATCCTTTTCGAACGTTTATCGAACATGCCTTTATCATTTACATACTCGGCACATTGTCTTACGTTCCTATTTATAATAATGTACATATACGGAAAAAAAGTGATGAAATGACGCGATCTGTTTGAATTCCAATTTTGACTAATTGATTGTATATATAGGTACATACGCATACAGGATCTTTCCCAAGTACGCAGGCCAAACGTTCCTCAAATAAACGTCTAGAACACATAAATACACTTGGAAATATCAAAATATTAAACTACAGAAATAACTTTCTTTTTCGATTACAACATCTCTAACTATAAAAATAATTATCTTAGGTAACAGATGTACAGTCAGGAATTATTTGCAAGAGTGGCTTCCTGAAAGATGGATAGGTCGACGAGGTCCTATCCCTAGCCTGCTAGGTCTCCTGATCTAATTCCGGTAGAGTTTTTTCTGTGCGGGGACACATAAAACAACAGGTTTACTCAGTAGCACCAACAACAGCCGAAAATATACAAATTAGAATTTCTCAAGCGTTTAGAAATATTTCTCCTGAAATGGAACGTTTTAGGATATCGTTTATTCGATAGCCAATGATGGCCGAGTTTTTGAACATTTGTTGTAAATTTCCATTTTTGATACTACTTTGTGCTCATTTTCGTAGTGCAATATCAATGTACGAGTATCGATGTAAAATAATTTCTACAAAATGTTAAATTTCGAACTTTAATTCAATGTTTTTTGAAAACAACATTAACAATTGGTAATAATATACAGGATGTTCCATTTGAAAAAATTGAGAAAAATGAGTATTCGCAAATGGTGAACACCCTGTATAACAGATCGATGAAGCTTAAAAATAATACCTCGGAATAAAACACTATACTAACCAATCCACATCCTGCTAGATTATAGCATTTTTTGCAATTGATGCGTCCATATCTCCCAAACCGTAAGCTTTAAGTCAATACAATCCCATATCAAACGCCAATATTTTTAATTGCGCATTTCAAAAATCACATAGTAGAGCGGGTGTTCCATTAAAAAAAATACAACTTTGACATCACACTCCTTTCCTGAACACCCTATATAATTACCAATAATTTTATTTTGTGCTCCTACTAGTCCACTACCACCTATGTACATTACATAACTTTTCGAATTTTGCAATAGTAAAGCCGTAATATGACAATCCCAGACGGATGGTGGACCCCTGTATATTTGTACAAAAGAATTCAGTTTAGAACAGACGTACACAACATCAATATCAGGAATAAGGGAACTATAACTCCCCCTGCACAGTACCACATTTTTTTAAAGATCATACCTACCTATCCGGCACCTGAAAACCTTGCCACTTAAAAAATTTAAACGTAAATTGTTTAATGTGCTTCTCTCTTGGCAACAGTATGTGACGACCTTAAAGTTACGAATGGATCTGCTGCAGTTCTAGTATAAAGTGAATGAAATGTGTTTCATGCAGAATATTAATCTTAAGTTAGTTATAAGCTCTTAATTCTTATATTTTGTACTGTTAGTATCACGAAGATCAGGGTCTAGTGTAGGGAGCTCCCCTCTGAAGCCAAACTATACCCTGGAGTTTCTCTACTCTGTACTTTTTCTATCGTTTAGTAGTAGAAGAAATAAAAGCTATTATTATTATTATTATTATTATTATTATTATTATTATTATTATTATTATTATTATTATTATTATTATTATTATTATTATTATTATTATAAGACAAACGCATAAGGCATATAAGAACGACGATTTTCGTAAAATTTTTGGACAATAACCAAACGTTCTTGGAGCGGGTACTTAGCCATAAAAAATGTTAGAGTTTGAGTTATTGTTTTGTACCTGGAAAATATGAGTATTAGATTCGAAAGTTAATTTCAAATAACTTAATATAAACTAACTACAATACAGATCTTGAAAATACATCATTCACACACAAAGTTAAGTTGATCTTCTTCTTAGCTCTTCCTGACAAAATACATTTTCTATTTTCCACTTCATCAAAAGTTTATACAATTTTAAAATGTTAACTGACTTGTATACCTGACAATCTAAGACTCATTCATTGCAGACGAGTGGGGTAGCAAGAGATCTATAGCAGTCGTGTCACTGCCAACTTCATCCGATGGTGACTCCACAGATGCCAAGACAGTGTTAGAAACAAGACCGGCTAAATAAGGATTTGGACGATCTGATACAGAACTACAAAGAAAGTTAAGATTTTGAAAAATGTCACACTTTAAAAAACCGGATTTCATATTTTTAGGAGTGGCCGCGCGATACCACGCTTTGCAGTCCCGGAGGCATATATATCTCATCTTACATTCTCTGCACAAGTCCTAAAGCTACAGAAATTAGAAGTTAGAATTTCTAATTTTTTTAGAAATTAGAATTTCTTAATTTTTTTAGAAATTAGAAATTAGAATTTCTATTCTTTTAGAAATTAGAATTTTAAATTTTTCTAAATTTTTTAGAAATTAGAATTTCTAATTTTTTTAGAAATTAAAATTTCTAAATTTTTTAGAAATAAGAAATTAGAATTTCTAAATTTTTTTAGAAATTAGAAATTAGAATTTCTAATTTTTTTAGAAATTAGAATTTCTAAATTTTTTAGAAATTAAATTTCTAATTTTTTTAGAAATTAGAAATTAAAATTTTTAGAAATTAGAATTTTTCTAAATTTTTTTAGAAATTAGAATTTCTAATTTTTTTAGAAATTAAATTTCTAAATTTTTTAGAAATTAGAAATTAGAATTTTAAATTTTTTCTAATTTTTTTAGAAATTAGAATTTCTAATTTTTTTAGAAATTAGAATTTCTAAATTTTTTAGAAATTAGAATTAGAATTTCTAATTTTTTTAGAAATTAGAATTTCTAAATTTTTTAGAAATTAGAAATTAGAATTTCTAAATTTTTTTAGAAATTAGAAATTAGAATTTCTAATTTTTTTAGAAATTAGAATTTCTAATTTTTTTAGAAATTAGAAATTAGAATTTTAGAAATTAGAATTTCTAAATTTTTTAGAAATTAGAATTTCTAAATTTTTTAGAAATTAGAATTTCTAATTTTTTTAGAAATTAGAATTTCTAAATTTTTTTAGAAATTAGAAATTAGAATTTTAGAAATTAGAATTTCTAAATTTTTTAGAAATTAGAATTTCTAATTTTTTTAGAAATTAGAATTTCTAAATTTTTTTAGAAATAAGAAATTAGAATTTCTAATTTTTTAGAAATTAGAATTTCTAATTTTTTTAGAAATTAGAATTTCTAATTTTTTTAGAAATTAGAATTTCTAATTTTTTTAGAAATTAGAATTTCTAAATTTGTTAGAAATTAGAATTAGAATTTCTAATTTTTTTAGAAATTAGAATTTCTAAATTTTTTAGAAATTAGAATTTCTAAATTTTTTAGAAATTAGAATTTCTAAATTTTTAGAAATAAGAAATTAGAATTTCTAATTTTTTTTCTAAATTTAGAAATTTCTAATTTTTTTTCTAGAAATTAGAATTTCTAAATTTGTTAGAAATTAGAATTAGAATTTCTAATTTTTTTAGAAATTAGAATTTCTAAATTTTTTTCTAAAAATTAGAAATTCTAATTTTTTAAAAATTAGAATTTCTAATTTTTTTAAAAATTAGAATTTCTAATTTTTTAAAATTAGAATTTCTAAATTTGTTAGAAATTCTAATTAGAATTTCTAATATTTTTAGAAATTAGAATTTCTTAATTTTTTTTCTTAATTCTAATTTCTAAAAAAATTAGAAATTCTAACTTCTAAAAAATTTAGAAATTCTAATTTCTAAAAAAATTAGAAATTCTAACTTCTAATTTCTGTAGCTTTAGGACTTGTGCAGAGAATGTAAGATGAGATATATATGCCTCCGAGACTGCAAAGCGTGGTATCGCGCGGCCACTCCTAAAAATATGAAATCCGGTTTTTTAAAGTGTGACATTTTTCAAAATCTTAACTTTCTTTGTAGTTCTGTATCAGATCGTCCAAATCCTTATTTAGCCGGTCTTGTTTCTAACACTGTCTTGGCATCTGTGGAGTCACCATCGGATGAAGTTGGCAGTGACACGACTGCTATAGATCTCTTGCTACCCCACTCGTCTGCAATGAATGAGTCTTAGATTGTCAGGTATACAAGTCAGTTAACATTTTAAAATTGTATAAACTTTTGATGACGTGGAAAATAGAAAATGTATTTTGTCAGGAAGAGCTAAGAAGAAGAACAACTTAACTTTGTGTGTGAATGATGTATTTTCAAGATCTGTATTGTAGTTAGTTTATATTAAGTTATTTGAAATTAACTTTCGAATCCAATACTCATATTTTCCAGGTACAAAACAATAATAAAGCGATCTGGAAGCTTGGAACCATATCCACAAGCCCAAATAGAAGAAATAAAATGGGTGCAACTCAGCGACACAACACATAGTTCAGAAGCAAATAACTTAGATACAGATTACAAAGATAAACCGTTTTTATTCTTCTTTTGCAATAAATGTTGTAAGTTCTTTGATTGTGATGAGCTCCTTAACGCTCACAGCATGTCGTAGCATGCTGATAAAGACCCACTAGACTGCACAGGAGAGAAACCATTTAAATGCAAACTTTGCGGTAAAACATTTGCTCATAAAATGACAACTAGTGACAGGTATAATTTTATTACCATGGTTACTACATCATTACAAAATCATCATTCTCTTATTGGAAAACCCTTTATATATATTTACTAATAAAAGATAACTGGCAAATTGCAAAAACAAGATTTTCTTTTCAAACGTGACACTGTGAATCATAATTTCCTCTTAATTATTATTTGATCTCTTGGCTTTTAAGATACGTGGTTAACACTTTCTTACTTTCTTGGATTTCCTCAAGAACCAACACCCCGACATCAAATTCACCACGGAGATTCAGACAAACGGTTCCCTACATTTTCTACTAATCTCAACCTTAACTTCTAACAACTATGAAACGGAACCTTAATATCTTTCATTCTTTCTGTCAGAACTATCATAATAGTTTCGACAACTGCCAGAATTTGAAAATAATTTAAAACTGTAACTGCAACAGTTAAGAAAGCAGTCAATCTTAGTAATTGGTAACTGGTAATTGTACAATAATTGTAAAATGTTGTAGACAGCTGTCTAAATTTGTTTCATAGCAGTTAAATAGTAAACTCAGTATTTTCTTGTTAAAATTCACGATGGGAGCTGTCAAAATACGATGGACGTAAAATGAGTAACCTTTTTAAAATTTTAAGCGTCGTGGCAATTTAAAAAAACTTCTGACAGCTGTCAAATTGTAAAATTATTATGTCAAGTCGTTTTTGTCGTTTTGTTTCGGCAGATAATCTACAGCCTTCAAAAGAACAGGCGGCTTGCTGTCGATTCGGCACAATTCTACCCCTGGTTTCATTTTATAAACAACATTCTTCAGATGGCCCCACATAAAAAAATCCAAAGGATTAAGGTCTGGCGACCTCGCTGGCCATTCAATATGTCCACGTCTACCAATCCACCTGTTCAGAAAAATTTTGTCTAGGTACCTGCGAACAGCTACAGCATAATGCGGAGGCGCACCATCCTGTTGAAACCATAAAGTTTCATCAAAACTTCCAGGATTAATTCTACTGGAGAATAAATTAATTAAAGTAAGTACAAGAAAGCTTTTTAAAAACTGAAGATATGTTGGCCCGTCTAAATTACCTTCGAAAAAGTAGGGTCCAATGATTTTAATTCTTACAATACCAGCCCATACATTTATCTTTTGCGAGTATAGAGTATGATGCTCACGTATCCATTTGGGATTTTCTTTTGCCCAGTACCTACAATTCTGACGCCATTTAATGTGAAAGTGGCTTCGTCAGAGAAAATAATGTTTGATACCAAGAAAGGGTCTCGGTGGTAGTTATCCATCATTGCTTCACAAAATTCTATTCTTCTGTCTGGATCATCATCGTTTAATTCTTGTACAAGTTTTATTTTAAAGGAATGCCATTTTTCCAGTTTGAATAATTTGTGTACCATTGTTTTGCTAACATCAAGATCACGACTAATCTTACGAACAGAAGTATCAAAATTTACAGAGGGGCGACCTGATTTGCGTGCACTTTCAACCGTACCAGTTTCCCGAAATTTCTTTTCAACCTTACTTACTGTTACATATAATGCAATTTTTTCCCAAACGCCAATTAATTAAACATATTTTTATTTTTATAAAAATATGCCGTCCCGAAGTGGAGTCGAGCCACCAGGTAGGGCTATCGTGGCTCTACCGCAAACCGTTGCGACCACCGGGAGGCTACGATTGCACAAGTAAACTTCACAATTATATGCGAACGAGATGTTATAATGACCGAGGATAGACACTTACTGTTGATTGCGTTATAGGTCTTTCTAGATATTTATCGTTAAATAAATCACGCACTTCCATCTGAGTTCGCGATCTGTTTCAATGTTTTGCTGCACACTTAATTTCATTTTCACATTTTCACTAATCGTTATTTGACATTAGTAAAAATAGTGACAGTTCACAAAAACTAATCGCCTAGGTACTTGTTTTATAAATAAATGCACACAACATTAATCGGTTAAGTGCAAAAGGAATGTCAAAAAATGTGACAACAAAGAAACAGTCTATTGAAACTGTAAAATTATAAAGCTAAACGACATGTATGATACCTTTTTGGATTCAGGATGGTTCGTATATTCTAAAACTCGAACAATATACAGGGTGTTCCATTTAAAAAAATGGTCGATGACGTCATTTCTCACATATGGTTCACTCTATATATTTAATTATAACGCTAAATTAAAGCAAATTAAAATCAAAAATCGACCTGTTTCAGGAAATTTCGGTAAAATTGTTTGTTTCGCAAAAAATGAATTTATTCCATACTTTACGGACACACTGTATGTATTTCGATAACAAAAAAAGTCGGACACGGAAACAGGACAAAGTTAAAACTATACATACAAATTTTAAATGGAACGCAAAATAATTTTTGTCCAGAAAAAAAAATGATCGTAAAAAGAGGAACACTAATAAATACTAATATACCTTTACGTGTAAAAATTAAAATCACCGCATACCATGATTTTCATTATGATAATTATCGAGGACGAAAACATCACATGACGTCATCGGAAAAGACCAGTTTCGCATCGCCACCAATCGAATACATATGTATATACGATTACGACGTTTCGCAAGTAACATCATCGCAGTTAAGCCAGATCGGTCTATAGAACACAAGAACATCGTTGCTTCTTGTTATTCGTAATAATTCCATTATGTTAATACTAGAGAGCGCAATCACCATTATCATCGTTACGAAAGTTTAGGTAAATATATAATTTACAATAGTACATAATGTATAAACGATAAACGGATAAATCATCGTTGGCTTCGGCCCGATGCGGTTTACTTAGTTGCGCTTTAGTGTTTTTGTGGCGGTGATAATAGTGATTAGTCGACGAACTATAGCAATCGGAACGATCGCCTGTTCGGTGTATAGACTTCTGTTGTTTCGTCTCGTCGGAGAATACGGTCGGTGGGGAGGTGGTCTCTTGATGTCCACACGGAGATTCGCGTCAACTATCGAGGAATTTAGTTTAGAGTGAATTGCGACTCGAACGGATACTATACAGCACGTTAAATGTCGTCACTATAACGATCCGTTTAAAATAATTATCGGGACGAACTATATACATAGGGAGTGAGAGGGATCATGGTGTCGGAGGCCGTGGACTTGGAGAAAGCTGCCGTACGTCACGACGACGGCCACCAACCGAAACGTCATCCCGGAAACGGCGAACAGGACGAGGACGGCGACGAGGACGACGAAGACTTAACCAGCGTGGCGTCCTCGACGACGGAGTACGAGTGCTACAACAACAATAGCCAGGCGTTGACGCTGACCGACGTCGATAATCAGGATAGGAGTCCGTGCTTCCAGAATATCGAAGTGACCAATTCTAGTGACGTGCATTTCGGGAACAAGACCTATTATCAGGGACCGGTGACCATTAAACAGATACTGTACACGAATCCGAATAGTAATAGTTTGAACGGTGACGATCCGAATAATAGTGAACGGGATGCGACGAACGGGAAGTTGCCGATCTCGGATGGCGTGGATAACAATGGATATTTAGCGGACGCTTTGGTGGGTGGGAACTTCGTCCTAAAGAATGGCAATCCGAATATCGCCAATAATACGAGCGGAATTAATAGCAATAATAGTGCTAATAGTAATAATTGGACGGGGAAATCGAAAGGTAAATATCCATCAATTAATATTGTATACGATTTCTGTGCGAGATTTTAAATTGTCCTGTAGATACATACACAGGGTTATCTAAAAGTTTTGTGACAACCGTCAAATTGTACTTTAAACTGTAAAAATTATATATATTATTGGTTACATTGTTTGACAGTTACATCAGTCAAAATACATTCAACAGTAGTAAGATTGTTTAAACAGTTGTTTTTCTGCAGTTTCAACGCTTGCAATCGTTATAATTTTCCTGAAAGCTGTTAAGATCTGCAAGCACTTGCAACAGTTAAAATACTTTAGCTGTCAAATTTTAAAAACTTATTTTCCACAATGTCAACAATTCAACTATAGAAACAGCAACTCGATAGTTTTAGGCATCATAAATTATTTGAAAGCTACCAGAATTTATCAAACCATATATGACAGTTGTAAAAAAGCTGTCAAACGTTATTTGTTTCCTGTTTTGACGGTTGCGAGAATTAAAATATTGTAATATATAACTGTCAAAATATCTAAACGGCTGTCAGATTTGAAATTTGACTATTATAGCTATCGAAACATATCTGACAGCTGTAAAATTGTAAAATCTGTTTTTTTTCTAATTTTGGGCGTGGTAACTAAGATAATATTTTGTGACAACAATTATTTTTTACAAATCATCATTAAAACATACTTATTGACAGCTGCGAAATCGTAAAGGCAATGATTTCTTTCCTATTTTTTACACTTGTAACAATAAATCTGTCAAAATACATTTACATTTACACAAACCATAAAAATATTTCTGATAGCTATCAGATTATGAAGGCAGTATTTTCCAGATTTAGCATTTGATAATTGTAGCTGTCAACATATTTTGTATCATTTTTTTTTTATATTTTGACACTAATAACTATCAAAAGGCTTGTGACAGTTGCTGTCAAATTGTAAAGACAGTATTTTTGTTAGTTTTCATAAATGCAGCCGTCAAAATATGTCATTCGAGGCTTGTAGAGCTATTACAATTTTCCTGAAATTGTTAAACTCTACAAACACTGATTTCCTTGCTATTTTAGTGAGTGTAACAGTTAAAAGACATCTAGAATAGCCTGTAAATTGTAAAAATAGTTATTATTGGTTCATGGCGTTAACAAAATTAAACTTAAAATATTTCTAGCAAGTACCAAAATCTAAAAACCAGTATCCCTCTGCCAGATTTAATAATTATATCTGTTAAAATACATCCAACGCTCTTGCAGCTTGTTTAGTTCCTTACTTTTTTTAGCTGCCAAATTTTATAAACCATTAGCAAAGCAATTTCAACAAATCAACTGTAAAAACAGCAATTTTTTTACGGTTTTTATAGCGGTAACTGTCAAAATAACTTTGATAACTATCCGATTTTAAATACAATTTTCAAATTAATTTTTTCATAACTTTAATAGTTCTAGACGTCATAATTTAATTGAAAGCTACCAAATTATAAAAAAAAATCTTTTCTTCTTCTTTTGACGGGTGTAAAAATTAAAATAACTGTAAAAACAGTAATTTTTTTGACATCTTTAAAACGTTAAAATAACTTATGTCACAGCTGTAAAAAAGCTGTCAAATTAAAATAGCAGTTGTTTATTCCTTGTTTTTGCAGCTGCAAGAATTAAAATATTTCTGACAGTTATCGCGTTTTAAATTTGCCCATTATAGCTGTCAAAACATATCTGACAGCTATAAAATTGTAGAACCTGCTGATTTTTCTCTAATTTTGAGTGATATATTTTGTGATAACTGTCAAATGGCATGAAGATGTTTTCTTTTTAAATTCGACCATTGTAGTTGTACAAGTATCATATAGTAAAAGTTAAACTACCTGTAGAAAGTAGTAAACGTAGTAAAGTTACCAATTTTGCTGGTGTATCTGTCAAAATATTTCAGATTGATATAAAAATGTTAAAAACGATATTTCGTTTTTAAAGTTGATCGTCGTAACCTTGAAACTTGTAATTTGTTGCTGTTTTAAAGAGAAACAATTAAAAAAAAATTGATATCATCGAAACATGATTCATAATTAAAGACTAGCTTAATTGTACGTTAGGTACTTACCTTGCAATAGCAACAATAGGGCGCACAAGAACCAAAACAGTATCTTCATCTTAATTTTTGTAGCGATAATTTTTTAAGGACGTGCAGGCCCTTTTATAGGTAGATCCCGATATAATAATAGGAATTTATAAACGCTTCCTTACAATAAATGAATCTCAACGCCGATTAATCAACCGCCTACACTACCCCGGATATAGAAAAGTATTTGTTCTAACATGTAACAACAACAAACTTTTCAGAATTGTTAGATTTTGAGGGAACATCGAACCAATTCCGTGAATAACCCTGTATAGTACGTATTATATTGTTTACTGTTTTGTATGAAATTGCGACATAATTTCCGAGAATCTCTGAAAACGATGTGTTATTTGTTTGACCTATACGGCTCACGTTGATAAGCAGATACGCTATATTTTTTATTATTATTATGATTTGATTAGACTGCTGTGTTGTAGAAAGGATATGCAGAAATAGACAAAGCTATACAGATAATAGATAATCACGTTTAGCTAAACGCATGGCAATTTATCTCGTTTTCCATTGTTACTAAACGTGTTTGTATACAGTCTGTCCCAGATCCAGCGAGACTGGTCTAAAAAATAGTCTCCTTCTGAGTCGGTACAACGTAGGAAACGTTCAACAAATTTTTCGAAACAACAACAATGATGCCCTTTTTGGTCAAGAATTCACGCACCATGATGGCTTTGTGCGATGATGAATCGTTGTGCAACAAAAACCAACTGCCTGGTTCGAACTCGTCGAATTCTGGAACTCTTGACTTTATTTTGCTCTTTTCTTTCGGCTCTTCTGGTGACGTCCATACCGCACTCTGACATTTTTTAAATATTGGTGTATGAAATTCTGACAATTCATTTAATACGCGAAAGAGATCAACGAAATTGTAATGTAAATTGCGACGCAATTAATGTTTGTGCAAAAATAAACAAAATTCATCCTTGTCTCAAAACATCTAACAAAGTGAATTGCAGTCATTTTGTAATGTTTGTGTTAGTACATTATAAAGCGCAAATTAAACTGTAATATAATATAATGAAATAGAAATTACGTATATATAAGTACATCTTACATAATCGTCAATAAATATGTGCGTGTATACCTACATAATATATACAATACATTTTTCTGGAATACAGACAATTTGTTAATGAAACGATTCTATTTACCAGGATATGTTTTCTAAAGCAATTTTTCACGTAGAATCTAATTCTATAAAATCAATTTAGATTTAGAAATAAATTATCCGCAGATTTTCAGTTCGAAATTTAAAATTTCACCGATTTCTTTCGTTGATTTTTATGAAAAAAAAGAACATTGTTGATTATGTATTACTGAGTAAGACGTGTAATAAATCTATGCCTCGTAAAATTCGTACCTATTTATCCTAAGTTTAAACTAATATATCCTAAAATATTATTACAGTATAACCTCTATAATCCGGACAATAAATTGTGACCGGATAAGTGATTTGTCCGGATTACTGAGTATGAACCAAAGCATAATTTTCCGATACAAATAAATGTTAGTTCCGGAACTACCTTAAAAAAATCAGTAGTATTTTTCTGTTTTTTTGACTCAACATCTTTTTTTACAGCAATATTCTTTAGTTCGAAAAGTAACTCAATTTGATTGTTTGGTATATTGTTTTCTGATGCCCATTGGTTGCAGTTGTTAAAGGACCTTACGGCATCTTGGTGTTTAACTTTTGCCACAATTTGAACATCATCATCGCTAAAAGAATCGTTCTGTACATCATTTGTTTCTGCAAGAATATCGTTGTCTGTTAGTAAAATGTCAGTCTCAGAGCCACTCCCCGTAATCCACGCTTCTACATCTTCATTTGAAATATCGGCGCCTAATATTTGTTCACCAAGAGCTTTTACCTCATTTAATTCATTTTGGAGTTCTTTCGATTTTATAATTTTCTTTGTTAAAGTTGCCAAAGTAATTGTTTTCTTCTTCATCCTCGTCATTTGAAGCCACCTCCTGGGTAGACAACAATGGCTTCCAAGACTTTTTTATTAGGTCTATAGATGCACTTGGTACCATGCACTACGTTTTTAAGATTAATGCTCTTCAACATTGTAGGAATGTCAGTCTCAGATGCTACAATTTTTTTAAGCAAGTCCTTTCTGTAAAAGAGTTTTACGGCTTGGATGACATGTTGATCCATGGGCTGTATTAATGGTGTACAGTTGGGTGGTAGGTACATAACACAGATTTGATTGTCATCGCTTTTGAGATCAACTGGGTGCCCTGGGGCATTGTCTAATAATAACAGAGCTTTTGGAGGTAAATTCAATTCTTTTAATTTTTTTCTTACTGCCGGCACGAATTCAGTATGGAACCATTCACGAAATAAGTCCTTTGTTACCCAACCTTTTTTTTGTCCTCTATAAGATACAGGAACAAAGGAATTTCCGAAAGCTCTTGGTTTTGCTGATTTTCCAATAACAAACAATCGTAACTTATGGGACCCAGATGCATTAGCACACGGCATGAAGGTTATTCTATCTTTACTAATTTTTCGCCCTGGCGCTGACCTTTCATTACCATGGGCTAGAGTTTTGTTTGGCAAGACTCGCCAAAATAGCCCACTTTCGTCGGCATTATAAATCTGATCGTGTTGAAGGCCCATTTCTCTGATTTTTGAAAGTAGCTTTTCTTTAAATGGCTCCACTGCATCTACATTGCTTGACAGAATTTCACCAGTAATAGTCAACTGCCTTATGCCATATCTCTCTTTAAATTTTTGCAACCAACCGCTGCTTGCTTTGAAATCGCCACTTAAGTTTAGCTGCTGATAAAAAAACTTTGCCTTCTCAGATATAAGTTCCCCTGATAATGGGGTCCCTATAACAAAAGAAAAATGATTTTTGTTGAATACATATGTGTACTTTCAAATGTTTTCCTTTTAATTTTTCTTTAGACAACCCATTTGACAAAATTAAAATTGCCTAAATGGCATTTTTTTTACTTACCTCTAGCCTTTTCCTGAACAAACCAAGTGTACAAAGCTTTTTCCATGGCTGGATATGCACTTAACCTTAGGGTCTTCCTTTTATCTAAATTATGATCCTCCGCTACATAATCCATTATGTTGGCTTTATTTTTACAGATATCCGAAACTGTAGATTTTCCAATACTATATTTAACAGCAACTGATCTGACACTTTCTCCTGAATCCACCGATCTAATTATTTCACGTTTTTGTTGTAAATTTAACGTTGTATGTTTTCTCTTCGACATTTTGTAACAATAAACACCTTCCAGTGCACTTGTCGCGAATTAAAATGATATAATAGAGCGTAAAGCCCGACTGCCAAAGACGCTCTGACAGGCTTAAACACGCAAAAAATATTGCGCGCGCAGCGAGTGTCCGGATTAAAGAAATGCGTCCGAATTATGACTTTTGTAAATTAGTGTCCGGAGTACTGAATGTCCGAATTTAAGTGTGTCCGGATTATAGAGGTTATACTGTAGTTATAAATGAAACAAGTTGTTGATAAAGTTGTCATTTGGATAAACAATATACAGGGTGAGGCATTAGTGCGTCAAAGCTCAATATATCCCTTAATATTGAAGATATCAACAAACTTTATGTACAAGAATCATAGACAGTCTTAAGCTACACATTTTAAAATTAATTTCATATATACAGGGTGTTTCATATCGCTAGGGTGAACCACGTTCCACGTTCTTTCAATATGAGGTTTCATTGAGTTATACCGAGTATTTGAGAAGTTATGGTCAATTCTGTGTGAAAATCGTTACGTATTTAACGTCCTGTGTATTCCATACGAAACAGCTTGAAATTATTTTTTTACTGGAATAACTTTTTTATACTGTTACACTTTTATAACGATGTTGTGTTTTCCCAATATTACGAAAACTGTATACAGGGCGATTCAAAACACGAATGCATTATTTTCTAATTTTTTTTTAATGGATCACCCTGTATTTTATATTAAGAAAGGGAAGAATACTTGATATACTTTCATTTTCATTAACCATTCCCTATATCTAAAATGGTTAGTTTCTGAGATATTTAATGATTAAAAAAAAAATGTGAGCATTTTGGCAATAATTGGAATATAATACATTAGCCATGAAAAAGTGACATTAGAAATATGTTAAATCATTAATTAAAATGATCTTTAACTACAAAATAAAAAAAAGTTTAAATACAACAAGGTTCACAATAAATGCTCAAAATGTCCTCCAAAAACATCAATACAACATTGCAGCCGTCTTTCGAATGATCGACTTACATTTCTTAACATTTCTATATTAATGCTATGGAACGCTTGTCTTATTCTATTCTTCATATCATCTTGCGTAGTTGCCGGTGTTTTATACACAAAGTCTTTTACATAACTCCACATGAAAAAGTCAATTTTAGTTAGCTCTGGGTATCGGGCTGGCCATGTAGTTGGTCCTCCTCTTCCTATCCACCTTGCAGGAAAATGTGTATTTAAATAATTATGAAACGGTCTAGTGTGATGTACCGGAGCCCCGTCATGTAAATACCACATATGTCGACGAATATTGATGGGAACATTTTCCAGCAATAATGGTAAATGGTTTTCTAAGAAGTCTAAATAAACCTGACCATTCACTCGGCCTGTGAAAAAATGTGGTCCAATTACGTAGTCTTCAATTATTCCACCCCATACATTCAAAGACCACCTATTTTGACTATAATTTCCTACAAAATAGGGATTACTTGTAGCATAATAATGAAAATTATGGCGATTTACATTTCCATTTTTATGAAATGTAGCTTCATCTCCAAAAAGAACAAAATTAAAGAAATCTCTTTGGTTGCGGATTTGTTGTTGAGTCCATTCGCAAAAAGCAACTCTACGGGCCAAGTCATCGTCGAGTAACTCCTGATGCAATCGCATACGATATGGATGACATTTATTTTTACAGAGTATTCTTCGGACAGCCTTTTGACTAATATCTTGTTGCCGCGAGATTTCTGTGGTACTAATATGTGGATTGTCCGTAACTGCAAGAACCACATTGAATTCTTTTTCCTCGGTAAGAACAGTTTTTGCTCTTTCATGTTTTTCATATATTACGGGACCTGTCCGAGTAAAGCGATCCATTAACCTTTCCAGGGTTATTGCTTCAGGTTGTCGTCGCGCAGGATATCTCTCCTGGTAAATTCATTTAGCAAGTAGACAATATTGAGTACCTAATTAAATTTGCAAAATCTAGGTAACAAACTATACTAACAAATAAAACTAGTTGATTTACTGATAAATAATATGATTCAGACTTTTCTAATGTCACATTTTCATGGCTAATGTATTATATTTCAATTATTGCCAAAATGCTCACATTTCTTTAAAAATCATTAAATATCTCAGAAACTAACCATTTTATATATAGGGAATAGTTAATGAAAATGAAAGTATATCAAGTATTCTTCCCTTTCTTAATATAAAATACAGGGTGTTCCATTAAAAAAATATTAGAAAATAATGCATTTGTGTTTTGAATCGCCCTGTACACAGTTTTCGTAATATTGGGAAAACACAACTTCGTTATAACAGTGTAAGTATAAAAAAGTTATTCCAGTAAAAAAATAATTTCAAGCTGTTTCGTATGGAATACACAGGACGTTAAATACGCAACGATTTTCGCACAAAATTGACCATAACTTCTGAAATACTCGGTATAACTCAATAAACCCTTTTATCGAACGAACGAGGAAGATGGGCTTAATCCAAATTTGAGATAATATATAGTATGTTCCATTTAAGAAAATGTATGTTTGGTTCAACCCAGCGATATGAAACACCCTGTATATATGAAATTAATTTTAAAATGTGTAGCTTAAGACTGTCTATGATTCTTGTACATAAAGTTTTTTCATATCTTCAATAATAAGGGATATATTGAGCTTTGACGCACTAATGCCTCACCCTGTATGTATGGAATTCTCTCTTTAAATATGTATTGTGCATCAGTGTCCACCATTGTGATCTGACTTCTTGTCCAGCTTCATTAAGGAATCTTCGCCAAACCATATATACTATAATAAGTTAATTATAAACCTAACAAACCTACGAAATGATACCTGCGTTTTGTGTGCAATCGATTCACTTCTTCGCAATTCACATTCCATTTTTAGTAGTAATTCGCATACCATAATCGAAATTATAGGTATTTAATCGACTTTTATAATAGCAATTAATTAATAGTTAATTATATATTGTGTTTGTTAGTGGTTGTCCCCGCCATTCTTTGCCACCCATGACTCCTAAAATGTATAAAGTGCAGAACGCTTCCATTGGTAGTAAGTTTTCCATGTTTTTTAAATAATTATTTTTTTTTTAATAATATGCAATATTAAGACAAAATTTTGTTATCCCTTCATGTCTGAAATCTTCATGTTCAAATTTTTCTCCTGAATCTCTTCTGGCGTATCAACAGACTGATCTGGCACTGATTTAACGAGAGAACAAGTTTGATTTTCAAATTAATTAATTTGAGATTTGATTTCGAACCTGTTTTTAAATTACAAAAAATAGTTGGCAAACAAAGAAAAATCCATCCAAAATTTGAAAAATTGGCAGCAACTGATACAAACGTCCAATTTAGATCAAGTATCCACTTCTGTTATTTTATATATAACAGTGACGTATGTATAACAGTGACGATGTACCTAGTTTGATAAAGTGGAAATGTTTGTCTGATAGTTCGAAATCAACTGTAGCTATAGCGACTTGGATTAGAGATTTGGTGAAACTGCAAAACAACAAAAATGTCACCGATTTCTTTTCGTAGCAAACTACCATAAAAATAACACTTTAACAGATTTGGTTGAGAATATTTTAAAACAATAGAGCCACCACAACAATTGCAAATTTCAAAATTTCAGAATTATACTAACAATAGATTCCAAAGACCTTCTAATTGAAACAGGTTTCGGGAAAGATCCTGATGTACACAGTGCTGACATCTACCGATTTCTCTTCTTCTTCTTAGTTTAATTGCCCTCCGGATGAATCCATTCCAGCCAGTCACTTTCGTAATATAAATATATAGTCAGAGAAATGGCTCTTGTTGACAATACACTCACACATGTTTAGTTTCGGGAAGGCTATGCAAAATTAAGCGCAGCAATTTATCTAACTACTAGGCTATCAGGATTTTTCAGAAGTTTTCTTCGGTTGGTCTACTTTAAGAATTCCATAATATTCGTAATCGTTTCTTTGTTTGTTGATTTCAGTTTTGTTTAGATGGAAAGGCGTGCGACAGTTATTGAATCTCATCCTCGTAAATGCAACAGTATCAGATCTATCGACTTCAAACTTTATCCAGTTTCAATCATATGACTTCATAAAATAATTGGTAATACATAATTGAAACGTCTATCCTAAAGCGAGTAGAGTAATCCTTAAAGACATCGCGATAATAATAATAATTTTTATTGTCCAACTGATTTATTCGTTAAGAAGTATTTCTTGAAAATATTCTAACATTCCTCGGAACGAATTCAAGCGGTTTTAAAGCGATAAAGTGATGTCACCGCGTAATGTGAACGAAAATATAAGCGTGTATACCTATATGTCGTAATACATATTGCGCTTAGAGTCGTCCAGCTGGAATTATCGTTACGCCACTTGCGAAATTCTGTCTGTCTGATCTTAATTTCACCTCGTTAAATAGCATATTTATGTATCCATTCCGTCAAGGAAATCGTTTATACATACGATAAAAAAATAGTGGTCCTAAACTTGTCTCTTGGGGCACTCCTGACGTTATCTTGACTTATCTTGTTGGCTATTTTATAGTTTAGACTCTAAATTTGTACTCGATTTGTGTGTATAAATTTATAGTTCAGAAATTGTTACTTAACTGAAATATCAACATGCGTTTGCGTAGGTCATATAATGTTTAGATTAGTCTCTCCGGCAACAACAAAAAAAATGTGTAAAAAATGAGCTTCAACGAACGACGGCGATGGTGTTAATACAGCAGCAAAGTGTTTAACCATAAACATGTTATATAGTAGGATATTAGAAAAAAAAATTTCATAAGAAATTATAAATAAAATTTTGCCATTATGCGGTGAACCTTTGTAATTGAAATATGTAAAAATATTTCGGGGAAATCTATCGACGTCATCGCAGTAGATTTTATACGCAAACGCTCAAAAAAAAAATTAATAATAATAATAATAACGAAATTGAACAAGAAAATGCGCAATAGGATGTTCTACATCAAGGAACGGGTGTTGTAGTAAATTTTCGAGATGATGATGATGATGGTATTATTTACGAACGAACGAAAAAAAAAAACTGGTTTCGTAAAATTAGCCGATTCATTTGAAAAACATAAATCGACAAACACAACAGGTTACTGCGTGCGCTAAGTATACTCTCTCTCTCTCTATTCGAAGTGGATGACATTGAGAAACGTTTACTTAACACTATAGCATAGCGGATAACAGGTATGTATTGTATGTATATAAGTACATACTAGACGATTTAGCGTTTGTTATTGCGATAATAAACTGGTTAGAATTTAATTTTCGTCGTGGATTTTAAATAAATCTTTACCTATATTTATGCAAGCAGGATATGTGAAGATCTAATGAGGTAAATGGTTAACCTTTGAATCTGGTGACTTTCTAAGAAATTCGATAAGGAAGCGTCGTTGAAAGATTAATCAAGCGGAAGTCGCACTTGATTACACAATTTTTAACCGTACAAATTTCATTAACTAAATCTTAACCTAATTTAAATAGTATTTTGCGTATAATTATAATATCGTTATAGCCTTTTATGAAAACATAACCATCTTTGAAGATTTCGAGTAATATAAAGAAATAATTTCCATCTTGAAAATTTCAAAGAAAAATATTTCTGGTTTCACTTCCAAGTTTAGTGACCGGCAGAAAGTGCGCAGCATATGGGAAAATGCTGTACCTTTGAATATAGCAAAATTATGTTATTGCATCATATCTCGGCAAGACTTGAGACCAAAATAGCACTCGCGATTTCTGCCGAAACTCTCATCGTATACGAGGGAAAGTCAAAAATACAAAATTACGCTAAGAGTAAAGTACCCCTATTTTTAACATTAGACTTTTCTTTATTAACCAATAGTTCTTTGGTTTTAAAAATTAAAGTAAAATATCGAGTTTCATTCACTTTTGATGAAAAATTTCAGTTTACCGTTTATTCTGAATTACCCTGTATAAGAAATTGAGCGCGCTCATACAATACGCAAATCTTCCTCTCTGTAGATATCGTAACAGATAACCATAAATAATACGTCGCAAAAGTCAGCTACAAAAATAATATAGCTCTTGAAAATAAAAATTCAAGAATGTGAAATAATTTTGCTGCACATCATATTTTACGTTTTCAGAAGGCAAAAAAATTTATTTAACTGAAATTGTGTGATTCATTTTAACTTAATCATCTTTAAAATTGTAATATTTTTTCATAAAATTAGCAACATTTCTTTTTATTCAGGTTTTAATAATAAACGCTTGACGAGAAAGAACGACAAAAATAAAAAAGTTAGTCTCAGCATAATCCTCGACAGACGTGTTTTCGTACTGCATGTGTTTGATTTTAAAAAACATGAACTTAATTCAATAAATGTCATTTAGACATTTAGTTTTGCTATTAAAATGGAAGCGGAAAGGATATCGGTACAAGAAAAGGTAGAAATAGTTTTAATTCGTGGTGAAAATTACTATAGCTATCGTTAAACAGCAAATATTTTTAACAATAGACAATAAAAATATTCACGATTCTATTGCATGCCGTATTGTGAACAAATTTAAACAGACTGGTTCGGTGGAAAGTAAATACAAGCAACCCCATTAGAAAAATGTAACTTATGAAGAAAATAGTTTAAATGTGATTATCAGTAAATGAAGTTCCTACTACGCCATTGTCTGAAAGAGAAGAACTATTAGGTATTTCCGAAAAATCGATTAGAAGAATTCTTAAAAAAACAAGTGCTTACCATATAAACCAAAATTCACCCATACTCTTCAACAAAGAGATCTAGAAGCTAGAATTGACTTTTGTTTCTGGTTCCAAGGCAAGAAGGAAGATAATCCCCATTTTGGAAGTCAAATATTATTTACTGACGAAGCAACCTTCACAAGCAACGGCGTAGTAAGTTCTCAAAATTGTAGGTGGTGGGCTAATCAAAATCCTAATTTTACAATTGAATGTAAAAGCCAATATTCGTTTAAAACAAACGTTTGGTGTGGTATATTGAATACTCAAATAGTTGGACCATATTTTTTCCGGCAAAATTTAAATGCACACACATAAAAACGTATTCTTGGGCCAAAAATGTAGACTTCTTTGAATATATTTATTTGAAACAAATAAATATTTTCTTGCCATTAGAAAATATATTAAAATCAAAAAATTATGTTTACTTGACTAAAATAAATGATTTTCTTAAAAATCTATTATAATCAAGTAAATATTTTCTAGAATGAAGACCTCATTTGAAGTGGGGGATGTAGTGTTGCGAATATCAGTAAACGCCAAGTGGCCAACCTTCAATTATTGTTTTGCTGTGCGAAAGTTACGTGAATGTGTCAAACATTGGTTCCTCTTTAATAAGTGGTTAATACACACCGCGAATTTTATTATCTTGGTAGAAGTTGTATCAAACAGTGGTTTGTTGAATTATACGCAACTATTGATACTACTGGTTAATTTTAGGTTAGATTTTCATTTTAATCTGTTTAAGTACTCTTAAGATATAGTATATTGTTTATAAAAGATCTCTTCTGCAAGTGTTAATGTGCTTAATATTTCAACTAATATCAAGAAACATATTTTTAGTTAATTAGGCAAAGGTGTCGTTATGTTATCTAAGCATGTTGGAACTAAATAAAATGTTGTATTTATATTTAATTCATTTTATAAAATAGTGTTTCTAAAGGTGTTTTTATGATTTAAAAATTCAAACTCTAATTGGCATAGTGTTAAATTCGATTTCTTTTTGTGCTTCAAGGGGCTTCCATATTATGTAATTAAAATATAACTGAAAAAAGATAAAATTTTGAAAAAGTAAATTCTCTTCTAGTTAACCTAATAAATAATTTATATTTCTATTGTGAAATATGTAGCAAATACTATATCATTACTAGGTTAACTTAAGTGTACATGTATATTATATAATATGTACGTATATACAACATATCGTATGTGTAATTAGTATATTGAATACAATAAGTAAGTGTCTTGTCTTAAATAATTTAGGGTCATATTTATAGTTCGTGCTTCAGGCTGTGCCGATGCATGAGCACACGATTTTGACATGAATGTCATTAAAAATGTGTCAAAATCCCGTGCTCAAGCCATGGATGTATTATATATGGATAGCGCCTTAATATACTAAACAAGCGCAGCCCATTGACTCCAACATTAGAGTGAGAGGTTGCACAAGTGAGATAGAGCTAGAATAGGAAAAGGATTCATATACGCCCATAAGATTTACATTGTTATTTTGGTTTCGTTTAGGTATTTATCCGTTTATCTCGTTTAATATTGATCGGATACCGACTTAAATATATGAAATGCGTAGAGGAATAAATAGAGAATAACTTGTACTTTGGTTTTTATTATAGATACCTAAGTAAATACTATTAAATATATTAAGAAAGCCCATCAGTGCGTTTCCCCATATAGGTATGAAATATATGTTAAATCTTCGGCACAAATAATATACAATATAACACTTACCTTTTAGCGTTATATGGGTAAGGTGGTGCATAAAAAAATATTCGTAAGCAAGATTTTCCCAATATATTAAATGAAATTGATTTTTAAAGTGATTTATGGGATATTCATAACCTTTGTGCCAAAAATCACAAAACCATTTTCAATATCTTTGTCTCAGGTATTGGCGCGTGAAATAATCACTTTTATGAACAACAATCATTAAATTCGCACCATTACCAATTAATTAAACTAATTTTACACAATTATTTCATTTTCAGATTGCATCACTACAATAACACTATTAATGCAGGAGGCGTAAGAATTAGGCAGATGCATACAAAGATGGTAATATTTAAACACCAATAAATAATTTTGTATTAGTTTAAGTTTCAATAAATTAATATTTTAATGTTTGTTTAAATTTGAGCAATACATTTTTTTTTTTTGTTAATAAGAATTAATTTTTAATTTAGTTTATTTCATGCTCATTATACGAATTTTATGTATTCCTTTAGTTTATGGTAATTGTATATTTCACGCGCCAATACCTGAGACAAAGATACTGAAAATTGTTTTGTGATTTTTGGCACAAAGATTATGAATATCCCATAAATTACTTTAAAAACCAATTTCATTTAATATATTGGGAAAATCTTGCTTACGAATATTTTTTATGCACCACCTTACCCATATAACGCTAAAAGGTAAGTATTATATATTATTTGTGCGGAAGATTTAACATATATTTCATACCTATATGGGGAAACGCATTGACGGGCTTTCTTAATATATTTAATAGTATTTACTTAGGTATCTATAATAAAAACCAAAGTACAAGTTATTCTCTATTTATTCCGCTACGCATTTCATATATTTAAGTCGGTATCCGATCAATATTAAACGAGATAAACTGATAAATACCTAAACGAAACCAAAATAACAATGTAAATCTTATGGGCGTATATGAATCCTTTGCCTATTCTAGCTCTATCTCACTTGTGCAACCTCTCACTTTAATGTTAGAGTCAATCCGTGAACAGAATGCGCTATCCATATATTAATACATCCATGGCTCAAGCATCGACACAACCTGAAGCACGAACTATAAATATCGCCCTTAAATCCTTGTTACGGTCCAATTGTTTTATTGGACCTAGCTGCTGGAGAAATACTACTAGTGTAAGGGTTTTTCACAATAAACGAGTGAGTTTATTTTTATACATATGTTGTAATAAAGAAATAAAAATAAAACATAAATTCCAGTTCTTTGTACATGAAAGACGCAAAATAATAATTCTCATATAATGTATAAGCATATAAAATAATATTTACAAATAATGTCTCTCTATCCTGCGTATTGAACGCTATTTTAAATGTGTACTTTATGTACTTCTTGTATTTAAACGAGCCAAAAGGATATATTTATCGGAGCGATTCCTGAACTAGGGAGAAAGTGAATAATCAGTTCAATAGTTTATCACTACCGCGTAAAACACGATACAACTCAAAATTACGTCCAGGAATATCGAATTTCTCGTATATACAATGCGACTATAAATGATTGTAAATTTTCGACTTAAGTTGGCAACACTTCTGTAATTTTGTTAGCACACCCGATTTTTAAATTTAAATTTGTCATATTTGTCAAAGCAAAAGTCATACGAATAAAACCACTCAATTTCATTTTAACAATGGTATTTATTATTGAGCGAAACACATTTATTGTAATGGCTTATTTTCGAAGCGGCTTACAAAATGATGACGGTAATTGGATATATTCGCTGCAATCAACTTTTGAGCAATTTGTTGCAATGTATCCAGAGGACCAAGTTGATTACCGTAGCTTTACTATACACACTATAAGAATTGTTGAAAAGTTTTTGAACACCGGTAATGTGGCTAAAGGTAAATCTACTGGCCGTCCCAGTGTTGCTACACCTGATGTTTTGAATAATGTTAATGAACGTGTTGCAGAAAATCCTCATATTTCAGTACGTCATTTATCTCAACAAATAAGTATCAATTATTATTATTTCCTTTTAACCTTTTTTACGTCCTTTCCAGAACTCTCCTATAAATCCACTCGTAAGATCCTAAAAAAGCATTTACATTTACATCCGTATAAATTTACAATTGTTCAGCAACTTCATCCTCCTGATTTCGTATTACAAACACAGTTTTCTTACTGGTTTATAATAACAATCTGAGGCTTGGTTTCATCTGTCTAGTTATGTTAATTCCCAGAACTTCAGAACTTGGTCGGCAGAGAATCCGCAGAACTTAGTCCAAGTGCCATTGCATCTAGTTAAAATCGGTGTTTGGGTGGCAATGTCACGACAAAGAATTATTAGTCCGATATTCTTTCAAGAAACGATTAATGCTCAACACTACCAAACCATTATTTTGGAATCATTTATAAATCAGTTGGATGACATAGACCGAGAGTTGCTTTATTCATCAACACCACATCGCTTGATGTGATGACGTCATAATTAGATGGATTTATGGTGCATGTAATTTGCGAAGATTAAAGCAACGATTTCTGGTGTTATAGCAGTGTTGACTTTTATGTTGAGAGGTTATGTTTACAGTTTATGACATTTACGCATCATTTACGTTTCTCTCGTTTTACGAAAAAAGGTACATATCTTTATGTATTCGTCTAGATTGCGACACCGTCGATTATAGAATCTTTTATCTTAATGAAAATACTACAAGTTTCGTCATCGGATACAGGTTTAAAATGTGTCGTTAAATATTTATATTATTAAACAAAACACAAAAGTGTAAAAACGTGCAAGTCACTCTATAGGTGAACGGTTAAAAAATTCTTCTGATTTTCTTTCGAGTAATTTCAGGATATAACGGGCCCGGGGAATACGTTTGTTGGTTCATATTCTTGTATCACGCACTGATGAGAACTAATAAGTTCGAAACACGTGTCTGTGTGTCAGGATTGAACTTTCAAACGTTTCCTTTTACGGCGTGTGGTTAACGTCATATTCATGTACTTGATTTAGGTTTTTCCTATTTCATTGCTACATGTTTGTATTTATATTATTGGCTGAATTGTGTTTTTAGATAGCTCAGATAGTTCATCTTAAACATCTCAAACACCATACATACCGTTCCTTAATATCATACTTTGTTTATCTGTTATCCGCGTGCAAAAGCGCACCCCATTATATATAAACAAAAACAGCTGACTCTCCCCACTTCTCAATCCATCGCTAACATCGAACTCGAAGTTCGGTGGATGTGGTGTAACCATGGTGTAACACCATCGATTAACCGGTGGAGAAAGCAACCATTTATGATGGAACATCAGGAAACAACCGGTGAATAAAGCAACGGCTTGATGCCATCTGATGGCATCACTGATGTACACCGGTGAATAAAGCAACCCTCGGAGAGTTAACGAGTGGTTATTTTCAGCAAGATTCAGCTACAGCAGACACTGCACAAATAACAATTAATTATTTACACCAATTCTTCCCAGACCGTTTGATTAGTGTAGGTTTGTGGCCAAGTAGATCTCCCGATTTGACGTCGCTAGACTTCTTTTTGTTCCCTTATTTGAAAAACACAATATACCGGAATCAAATACAGAATTTACAACAGTTACGGAACGCTATTGAGGAGGCAATAGCAAATATAGGACCTGAAATGTTAACTAATGTTCCTTCTGGTATCAGTAAACAAACATGAATAACGCATCTATTTGATACAAATGATATAACCTACAAAGTTGTACCTATATACGATAACCAGGCAAGCCAATTTTTCAGTGTTGCCAAAGTAAATATTTGTTACAAACATTTATAGTCACTTGGTATTTTCATATGCGTCTATTTGCGCCTTTTACTAATGCTCCATCCACTGACCCCTTATAATAGTGACGATTCCACGAACCACGGTTCGTGTGCTGAACGCAATGAATCCAACGAGTACACACTCGTATGCGTATCGCGATCAGCGCAGGCAAGTCCGTGGGCGGCTATACCATTAACAAACCGCGCAAAGTCAAATAGCACGTCATCTCTGTAATACGGGTTGGCGCGCGCTTCTTTTCATCGCTACGACGTAGTTTCGAGTTTAGCTCCGAAGCTTAACATTTTTAGAATTATATCCTATCGGTGGCTCTTGTTTCTATTCATTCGTTATCATGACTTTGCTTATTTATATTATATTACATTAAGCGTGAGATTTAGACATATTAATTTGATAAAATACGGAATATATAGCAAATATAGGTAAAATAAAAGAATGCTTGTTTTAAATGTCTTTGAGTCTTTAACAATCCTCGCATTTAATATCAATCCTCAAGTATTTATTTTATCCAAGAACAACATAAGTACTTGCAACAAGAATGAGATTCTTAAATGAAGAAAATATAATATTTCTGATAAGCAAAAATTACTTGGTTTAAAAATATATTTATTTGAATTTCCAAGAATTTAATTTACTTGTAACAAATAGATATTTTCTTGCGTATATACGAACCTACCGTTTACTCGATTCAAGTAAGATTTACTTAATCCAAGAAACTACTTCTATGTGTGTAGCCTTTTATGAAAACATAACCATCTTTGAAGATTTCGAGTAATATAAAGAAAAAATTTCAAAGAAAAATATTTCTGGTTTCACTTCCAAGTTTATCTATAATTTTTTTTCGTAGAAAGAGTATTCATTCTACTGTAGCTGGTTTAATGGAAATCTAATTACGAATACACAGGATGTGACAAAAATATATGTATATATTTTTTTTGAGCTGAAATAATAGAAGTTATGTCACTATTTATTTGCATACGTTCATCGAGAAGAGTACCACACCTCCGAGTTTCTCTATTAATTCTTCGACTTATTTTGCCAGAAATCACACAGAAAGTGTGCTTAGATGAGAGTAAAATTCGCATCAAAATTGAAAAAGACCTTCATCTTAAAAAACATAGGAGATTAAACAACGCAAAGAATATATGGTTGATGGAATGGTCTACTTTTTTGTAACACCCTGTATACTTATGCAGAATATGAAGTTTTAAATTTTTTTGCACACCTTATATAACATTTAATACTTATCATGTTTCGCTTTGTTATATTTTGCCTTCAATTTGTAGGTACATACGTCACGTGAATTAAGTAAGGTTGTTTAACAACCTACAAACGCTCCGTTTGCTTGTTTGAATTTATAAATTTCTACTCAGGAATCGCATAAGACCAATGCAAAACGGTAGGATTCGAACGACAATTTGTATTTATGTCTTTATAAATGAATAATTTCGAAACCCAATCCAACCTTCTGGAATTAATAACAGAAGACAGAATTGCAACTGTTACATAAGTGATACAAAGTTAACGCCTTCAACAAAGATCTTAAGCTGTTTAGAATGTGGATATTCACGGTGAAAGTCCAAGCTTTGCATATAAACATTTCATTTAAATGGGTTTTGTTTTCACTGTTGCTGCTTTCTTTTTTTTCTGCAGGTACTTATGTATTATTACTATTACACTTACTTAATACTAGTGCTGGGCATCCTATTCGAATTATTCGTTTAATCGAACAGGCATCTATTCAAATATCGAATAAAACTGTATCGAATTATTCGAATAATCAAATGTCTGATTAATCAAACATTCAAACAATAGACTGGTCAACTAATAAAATATTTTAATGTACACTAATAAAATAATGATAAATTGTTTAAAAAAAATTTATGGCAATGACAAAGCCAACTAGAATTAAATAATACGTATTAAATATAGTCCTAGAAACAATGAAAAACTAATTACGAGAAAATTATTAATGTCAGGTCTTAATCACTATAGTCCTAATACATTTTGATAGGCAATTAAATTCTACGTTATCTAGTATCTTTAGATACAGGGTGTTCCATTTAAGATAAGAAAGTTAAGACTACCACAATCTCTACCACAACATGTCAAATCATACATCTATCTATGTATATCTGATGTACAGATAATTAAGAAAATCGTTCTTGGCAATACTAGAGGAGTTTTCTGAATTATTATCTAATGTATCTATCTAAACAAATACGGCTTGATATATTGTGACGAAAAAGGTTCACTCAAAACCGCTTAAGAATTCGAATAGAAATCATTTTGAACATATCTTTCTTTTAATTGTATGTACTTACCCATCGAAGTGTTGATATTCTCTGATCTTGATTAATAATAATGAAGTAGTATATATGTAAATATTGATGTATTTGGAAATAAATACTTATTACAAAAATCAAATTATAATGACAACTCTTGTATCAATACATAAAAACTACACTCTTCCATTGTTTGTCCATAACATAAAAACACTTGATCTACTATCAATGAATTAATGTATATACAATTACATGTCATACAGGTAACATTCCCCCAATGGACATTAATTCGTTGACGGTAGTTGTTACGGTCCAATTGTTTTATTGAACCTAGCTGCTGGAGAAATACTACTAGTGTAAGGGTTTTTCACAATAAACGAGTGAGGTTATTTTAATACATATATTGTAATAAAGAAATAAAAATAAAACATAACTTCCAGTTCTTTGTACATGAAAGACACAAAATAATAATTCTCATATAATGTATAAGCATATAAAATAATATTTACAAATAATGTCTCTCATTCCTGCGTATTGAACGCTATTTGAAATGTGTACTTTATGTACTTGTTGTATTTAGTGAGCCAAAAGGATATATTTATCGGAGCGATTCCTGAACTAGGGAGAAAGTGAATAATCAGTTCAATAGTTTATCACTACCGCGTAAAACACGATACAACTCAAAACTACGTCCAGGAATATCGAATTTCTCGTATATATTTTCATATGCGTCTATTTGCGCCTTTTACTATGCTCCATCCACTGACCCCTTATAATAGTGACGATTCCACGAACCACGGTTCGTGCGCTAAACGCAATGAATCCGACGAGCACACACTCGTATGCGTATCGCGATCAGCGCAGGCAAGTCCGTGGGCGGCTATACCATTAACAAACCGCGCAAAGTCAAATAGCACGTCATCTCTGTAATACGGGTTGGCGCGCGCTTCTTTTCATCGCTACGACGTAGTTTCGGATTTACCTCCGAAGCTTAGCATTTTTGGAATTATATCCTATCGGTGGCTCTTGTTTCTATTAATTCGTTATCATGATTTTGCTTATTTATATTATATTACATTAAGCGTGAGATTTAGACATATTAATTTAATAAAATACGGAATATATAGCAAATATAGGTAAAAATAAAAAGAATGCTTGTTTTAAATGTTTTTGAGTCCTTAACAGTAGTATATCAATCACAATATTATGTAACGTTGAACCTGGTAAAGCTTTCGTCAAAAAATCAGCCTTCATTTCTTCTCCTGGAACGTGTTCAATTTGTAAGTTATTGTTTTGAATTATTTCTTTAACATAATAACAACGGCGATTTAAATATTTTGTTCTTAGCTTTTGATTTCCACTTTGAATTATATTGACTACATTCAAACTATCGCAGTACACTGTAGATATATTACTCTCCTTTTCATTAAATTCTTCTAGCAATTCTTTCACCCATATTAATTCATTTACTCCATCAGTTAATGCAATTAATTCACTTTCTGTTGTTGACATAGCTACAGTTTCTTGTTTCTTGCTTTTCCAGTGAATAAGGGAATTTCCTCTTCTTATCATATACCCTGAAAAAGATTTTGCGTATTTCGTTTTATCCCAAGATGCATCAGTGTAACAATGAAGATTTTCGTTTTATTGTGGTATATTAAGCAAATATCTTTGGTACCCTTCAAGTATCTTAACACTCTCTTCAATGCATTGTAATGCATAATTGTTGGCTTGGTGTTGTACTGTGAAAGAGCGCTCAAAGCATAGCTTATATCTGGTCTGGAATTAGTTGCTAGATACATTAATTTTCCCACCAACTCTTGGTATTTAACGGAATCAAATTCTTCACTTTCTTCATAAATATCTAACTTTTGATTTGTATCTAAAGGTGACTTCGCTGCATTACATTCTGTCATATTGTACTTCTCTAATATTTCATTGATATATTTTCGTTGATGTAGCTTAATTTCTCCTATCTTCTGCTCCACTTGTATGCCAAATGCATAATTTAACTCCCCTATTGTTATCCATTCCACTTCTTCTTGTATTTTTTTTTAACTACCTCATCTTCTATTTTATCATTAGATGTAATTGTTATGGCGTCGTCAACATACATTCCAATATACATATAATCATTGCCATTTATAAAATAATACAAACATGGGTCTAATTTTGATTGTTGTAGTCCACATTTGATGAATACTTCATGCAATTTCTGATTCCAACATCTTCCTGCCTGCTTCAAACCATAAATGCTCTTATTTAGAATACATACATCTTCTATTTCTCCTTCTTCGTATCCTGGTGGTTGTTGCATATATATGACTTGATCTAGCTGTCCATGTAGATATGCTGCTTTAACATCATGATGCTTTATCAGAACTTTTTTCTTCGCTGCCACATGTATCAATGCTCGCCAGGTTTCTGCTCTCATTACAGGTGAAAAAGTTTCATTATAATCTATTCCTGGGCGTTGATTATAACCTGCAGCTACGAAACGTGCTTTGTATTTATTAATACTTCCATCAGCATTTCGTTTAATTCTAAAAATCCATTTGCCTTTCATTTTTTTCTCACCTGTCGGTAACTTTGTGACTTTCCACACATTATGTCTTTTCATACAAGATATTTCTTCGTTCATTGCTTCTATCCATTGGTCGCGCTGAGGACTTTTTATTGCTTCATCATAAGTTTGAGGTGTTAATATTGCTTCAGATTTCAATGAATCTTGAGTTTGCATTTTATTTTGTTTTTCTTTAATTCTCTCTGATGTGTTCACTACTGTATCGTTAAGATTGAATCCATCATATTCGTTATTCTCATTGTATTCAGTATTTAATCTAGGTGGATCTTGTTCCTCCTCCTGATTATCTTTAGAACCAATACATATTTTATTTTGAGACGAAGAATTAACAAAATCATCTCCATAGGATAATAAAATAGTTGTATTCGTCTTATTTTTCTCGTTTAATAACTCCGCTCCCAGTTCATTTTCAATGAACTTTACATGTTTGACTCGTTTAACTGCATTTAGTTTAGGATAATAAATTCTATATCCATGTTTCGCATATCCTACAAATATTCCTACTTCTGTTTTTGATTGTAACTTACTTCGTTTGCCATTTTGTATTAATACATGTGTTTTACAACCAAATACTTTTAATTTCTTCACAGATTGTTTTCTCTGAGTCCATACCTCCACTGGAATTTGATTATGTTTACTAGATTTACATAAATTTCGAATGTATGCTGCTGCTCGTATACATTCACCCCAAAAATCCATTGGTAATCTTAATTGGTCTAGCAGAGTTCTTACAGCCTCAATTAATGTTCGGTTATATCTTTCAGCTACACCATTACTTGCTGGTGAATATGCGGTAGTTAATTGATGATCGATTCCATTCTCAATGAAGTAATTGTCTAATTCTTTTTCTAAGAATTCTCCTCCATTATCTGATCTTATCTTCTTTAGCTTTATATTTGTTTGACGTTCTTCGTAAGTTATCAAATTAATCATTTCCTTCTTTGTTTGATCCTTAGTTTTTAAAAGTCTGACAAATATGCGACGACTAAAGTCATCTATTACTGTTAAAACATATGAAGCTCCACCTTTGGATTGGGGTTTGATAGGCCCAATTAAATCTGTATGCCATAAATTCATTATATTGTAGCTTTGATTATCCCTAACAGTTTCATATGGTAACTTGGTCATTTTACCTTTTACACACGAATCACAGTTCATTTTAGTTACATTCTTCATATTTAAACCATCAACTAATTTTTTACGTTGCATTTCAATTATTGTCTCATAACTTACATGACCTAATCTTTTATGCCATAAGCCACTAAGTTCTTCTACTTGGAAAATATCGTTTTGCTGTACATTACCTTGCAAAACAAATTTATCTCCTTCTCTTCTTGCTAACATTAATAAGCTGTTGTCTTGTCTGCGAATTTCTGCTTTATTTCCCGTAAATATTACTTTATGTCCATGGTCAACTATTTTTGGCACGCTTAATAAATTGCAACCCAATTTTTCTACATGTAATACTTTCATCAATCTTACTTGTTCGACATCTTCTGAATCATCTAATACTATTTGCCCAATACCATGTGCTTCTATTTGTTTACCTTTCTCAGCTAATCCTATATCAATATTGCATTGCTCATAATTGACAAAATGACTTCTATTAATTGCCATATGACTTGTAGCTCCAGAATCCAATAGCCATTTACAACTGTTATGCTCTAATAAATTTTCACTTCCACTATTTATGTTTAATATATGTATTGTTTGACCTTTATGTACTTATCTTTTAATTCCTGATTTATTTCCACTTAGAGGTCAATAAAACAATAAATAATTAAATACCAATTTATTCCATAACATATAATAATATGTTTTCGTTAAATAACTTCTTCGGTGGAAGAAATTGACATTTAATATATGTCAAATTACTAAAAATATAAATATAAATTGCCATGCCTATCAACAAAATTTTCTAAAAAACAAAGAATTCATTGATACATCGAATTTTAATTATATTCACAAGTAATAATGAAGGAATAATGATTTAATACAACATTAGAAATCGAAATGATTTGAATTATTCGTATATCAATCTATTTTTTGTCAAGCTCTAACAATTCTGTTCATTTCTATTTATGTTGAAACTCATTGAAGTTGATTCCCTTCTATCTTTCGTGGTCTTATTTCTATCATTGTATCTATAATTCTTGCTTTTTCTACAATTTACTGCTATATGACCAAATGCTTGACAATTATGACATTTGATTTTAAAATGACAGTTTTTTGCCGTATGTCCATTACGATTACAATTAAAACATTTTTTATTTAAATTAGTAAATTCTCCTGATGCCTTCTTATGGTATTTTCCTTTTGAATAATACATTCTCATTATTTGCTGTACTATCTTTTTTCTTCTCATTCCGCAATCTCTCTTCATCTCTCTTCATATAGTCTCTCAATTTAATTAATGTTATGTTAGAATCACATTCTAAAATTCTTGTGGTTAAAATAAATTCTGATCGAACTCCTAACATAGCAAAATGTAATAATTCATCATTGGATATCACCTTTCCCACTTGCGAACATTTTGCATTTAATTCTTCTACTCGGTTTAAATATTCATCTACTGTCTCATTTTCCACCATGTTTAATCTTGTCAATGCTGTCATATATTTCATTTGAATTTCCTTAGTTTTGCCTGCCATATTTTTTTCAATCATTTCCCATAACTGTTTTGCATTTTTTATGTGACAGTATTTTAATACTTGTGATGCACTCATCGTATTTATTAACAATCTTAATGCAGCTGCATTTCTATCATCCCATTTGTTCCATGCTGAATCCTTTTTATTAAAATCTTCTTCTCCTATTTTTCCTTTTGGCGGTTCATCTTTATCCATTATGTCCTTCCATAAACATCTTCCTCGTAGTTCACATTCTATTCTTGCAGACCAAAGGAAATAATTGTTGTCATTTAGTTGTTCAACGGGACATTGTATATTGTTTTCACTCATCCTGTCTAAAAACTCTTCGTTGCTGTATTTTATATCACTGCTTCAATTTAACTACGCTCTGCTACCATTTGTTGATATTCTCTGATCTTGATTAATAATAATGAAGTAGTATATATGTAAATATTGATGTATTTAGAAATAAATACTTATTACAAAAATCAAATTATAATGACAACTCTTGTATCAATATATTTATAAAAACTAAACTCTTCCATTGTTTGTCCACAACATAAAAACACTTGATCTACTATCAATGAATTAATGTATATACAACAATTACATGTCATACAGGTAACACGAAGTACCCGTATCCTTGCAATTGCTTTCCAAACTAAAGCGGCTTACACATTCTTCTTAATATGCAGCTTACCCGTGTAGAACTGTTGACATTTTCATTTTAATCCGATATAAAAATAATTGAAAAAAATTCTCTTGAAAGTAGGTAACAACTTGGTTACACCAACACCCGTTATCTCAGAAGCGCAACGTCAAACGTTATATAAACTACCCCTATTCTTTTATCTTGAGTAACTCACACCCCAAGTATAAACAAGTCAGCCTCTATAATTATAATCGATTTCTTGAACAGCCGATTATTTGAATTGAATTTAAAATTTTCATTGAGTTGTATACGAATGAATAATTTGGATTGAATAGCAATAATCGATCGAATTGAATTGAGTATCCATAATCGATTGAATTGAATTGAATATGAATATTCGACTAATTCGAATACAAGAATCGTCAAAATGCCCACCACTACTTAATACCCATAAATACAATATCTTGATCGATCGTTTTTTTCAAGAACTACCGATATTAAAATAATGCTAATTATACAGTTTCATTGTCAAAACATTTATGTTTTTTAATCATTTCTTTCGAATCTACATGAAAAAATAGACTGGTTTTTGGGACGTTCACTACTCAATTTTCGAAAATCTAATATTTTAATTTTATTTGAAATGCCAAGTGAGAAATTAATTTACAATATAAAGGGCGTTCAGAAAATTATGAGATTACACCGTAGAACGGGCAGTAATTATTTTAAACAGAAATTAAAACGTTTCATTAAAGATGGTATGCATGGACTTGAGTAGTCCTGGATCCTCTTTGTCTCTTTCTGGGTCGGATTTTTTGTCCTTAGACGTTCATCTTGCTCAGTGGCGTAGCCAGAATTTTGGTTTGGGAGGGACCCAAAAGGGTTGAAGAACTAAAAAAGGAACGAAAGTTTTGAAAAAGTATATTTAACATTTTTAAATCATCCAAATTCTGACAGTTGTCACAGTTGAAGCGCGAAAGACCAACTCCCGACTAAAAATCATGTAATTCATTATAAATTCTTACGGGTATTGTGTGGTAAACCCACGTTAGCGAACAAACTTTGTAATATAAAATGTGTACCTAACCGCTACAATAAAAGGTACTAAAATTTCCCTATAACATATAATGTTTTGAGATGTATATTTGTACAGTAAATAATAAAATTAATCAAATTAAGCGCAACCTGAACAATTTGAAATCGCTCAATTTGCGATTTCTACAAAAAAGTTGTCGCAATTTTGTGTCAGAAGTCGCTCAAATTGCGATAAATCGCCCAACCTGGCAACTCTGTGTGAGTATGCACTGTGCACTGTTGCAATAGATACTTATTTTCCTTAGATATATTTAGATTTATCGTTTTTACCGAAAAAAAAATATTAATAATTAAAATTTTAATATTTTTCAATAAAATTCGAATTATGGATACAGTACAATTTCGGAGGGGGCCCGGGCCCCTCGGGCCCACCCCCTGTCTACGCCACTGATCTTGCTTGAGAGAGGTTTGATATTTGAGATCGTTCGAGGAAAATATATTCTCCCAACTAATTGGCATGTTTACTGAGATGTCGAAAGAGGATGGAAAATGATGCGGACTAAAGATGCATCTGGGGGGTTAGTTTATCGATGTTAGAGAAATGGTTATGCAAGCTACTCTCCATCTAAAGGAAATAGGACAACCTGTATATATAATAACGTGCCATCGAAAAAAAACATAATTAGGGTAGGCTATGTAAATGTTTTTGATCGTTGCGTTAGCCACTATAACATAATAACATTTATTACTTGACATTTTATTGTAACTTTAGTTTATAACCTTTATAACCTCAAATTAAATGTCAAGGAATAAATGTCATTATGCGAAAGTGGCTAAAGTAACAATCCATTCACATAGCCTACTCTAATTATAATTTTTTTCGATGTGTCTATATAATACGTATATACATACCTATAATTATAGTACACTCGGGAGCAAAAAAATCGACTCAGACTGCACGCTCGCATTAAATTACATCTGGCACAAAAACTAAAACTGAAATTCCACTTTTGCTTTCAAAATCTTTAAGTTCAGGATCTTAGCTTTAAAATGAGTGCATATTCTTTTAACTTACGTTTCTTACACACTTAGACTACCCTACAATTTGTTGTGATCGATAATCACCAGATTTTGAATAAGTTGACATCATTGTTCTTTGCAAGCCAGTAGGTCGTTTAAAAGGCTTTGTACCTTATCAACCAGTATTAGTTGATTGTCAAACGTCAACCGGTATACATTTCCGTCAGCTACATTTAAGAATATTAGCTGCTAATGGATACTAAAACCGAAATAGCGGCTCAAGCGGTTGCATTATTGTAATAAGGCCATAATCAACGGAAAGTCGCTCGTGTGCTGCATATAAGTCAGTTTGCCGTGTCAAGAGTTTACCGAAGATACCAGGAGAATGGTAGCTTTCATCGAAGAAGTGGTTCCGGCAGAAAGCGGTGCACAGTAGTGAGAGATGATCGTTTCATTGTCCAGAGCTCTTTAAGAAATCGAGCTCTCACCGGCGTACAAATTCAACGGGAGCTCAGAGAAACGCGGGGAGTGGCTGTTAGTCGGTGGACAGTCAGAAGACGACTCAAGGCAGCTAACCTTAGTCCAAAAAGGCCAGCTACGGGTCCAAATTGACCCCAGCTCATCGAGCAGCTCGTCTCCGTTTCGCAAGAGAGTATGTTGATTGGACAAACGAGCAATGGCGCTCTGTACTGTTCTTGGATAAAAGCAGAGTGTGTTTGGACGGCAGTAACAGAACAGCAAAAGTATACAGAAGGCCGGGAGAAAGATTGCACAATGCTGCATAACAGAAAAGGTGGCTTTTGGAGGAGGTTCCTGTATGGTGTGGGCTGGCATTTCTACACACATAGAAGTAGTTTCTTGGATTAAGTAAATCTTACTTGAATCGAGTAAACGGCAGGTTCGTATATACGTAAGAAAATATCTATTTGTTGCAAGTAAATTAAATTCTTGGAAATTCAAATAAATATATTTTTAAACCAAGTAATTTATTACTTATCAGAAATGTTATACTTTCTTCATTTAAGAATCTCATTCTTGTTGCAAGTACTTAAACGATTTCAAGGCAAAAATGTTGTTCTTGGATAAAATAAATACTTACTTGTTTCAAGAATCACACATCTTGCCGCAAGAGGAGTGATATTAAATGCGAGGATTTAAGGGTAATATTTATAGTTCGTGCTTCAGATTGTGTCGATGCTTGAGCACGCGATTTTGACATATTTGTAATGACATTCATGTCAAAATCGTGTGCTCAAGCATCGGCACAGTCTCAAGCACGAACTATAAATATGACCCTAAGTCATTTAAGACAAGAAACTTACTTATTGTATTCAATATACTAATTACACATACGATCTGTTGTACATACATACATATTATATAATATACATGTACACTTAAGTTAACCTAATAATGATATAGTATTTGCTACATATTTCACAATAGAAATATAAATTATTTATTATAATAGGTTAACTATTAGAAGAGAATTTACTTTTTCGAAATTCTATCTTTTTTCAGTTATATTTTAATTACATAACATGAAAGCCTCTTGAAGCACAAAAAGAAATCGAATTTAACACTATGCCAAATAGAGTTTGAATTTTTAAATCATAAAGACATCTTTAGAAACACTATTTTATAAAATGAATTTAATATAAATACATTTTATTTAGTTCCAACATGCTTAGATAACATAACGACACCTTTGCCTAATTAACTAAAAATATATTTCTAGATATTAGTTGAAATGTTAAGCACACTAACACTTGCAGAAGAAATCTTTTATAAACAATACTATATCTTGAGAGTACTTATACAGATTAAAATGAGAATCTAACCTAAAATTAACCAGTAGTATCAATAGTTACGTCTAATTCAACAAACCACTGTTTGATACAACTTCTACCAAGATAATAAAATTCGCGGTGTGTATTAACCACTTATTAAAGAGGAACCAATGTTTGACACATTCACGTAACTTTTGCACCGCAAAACAATAATTGACGGTTGGCCATTTGGCGTTTACTGATATGCGCAACACCACATCCCCCACTTCAAATGAGGTCTTCATTCAAGAAAATATTTACTTGATTATAATAGATTTTTAAGAAAATCATTTATTTTACTCAAGTGAGCATAATTTTTTGATTTTAATATATTTTCTATTGGCAAGTAAATATTCATTTGTTTCAAATAAATATATTCAAGGAAGTCTACATCTTTGGCCCAAGAATACGGTTTTATGTGTGTATAGACGCAAAAACCGAGCTGGTTTTTATTGAAACCGGCGGCCGAGCAGGAGGTTTGACTGCGAACCGATACATCCAAGAAATTCTAGATAACCATGTCGTTCCTTACGTTGGTTTTATCGGGGAAACCTTCATTCTCATGCAAGATAATGCCCGTCCACACAGTGCAGTTTTCGTAAGGCATTACTTGCAAGAACTTGAATCCTATTGAACACCTGTGGGATGAACTCGAAAGGAAAATTCGGCTAGAAATCCTGCACCAGTTACGAGAACTGAACTTCAAGCAGCACTTACCGAAGAGTGGGACGCTATCCCGCAAGACAGCACGATTAAACTAATTCATTCCATGAAGAATCGTTTACAAGCGGTAATTAGGGCTACGGGCGGTAACGCTAAATATTGATAATGTTTTTTGAAAATTAACATAAAAATGTACTTGATATTACTTAGAGTGCGACCAAGTGAACCTGACCCCTAAATCAGCACCTTCGATTTGTCGTGTACATTCCCAAACAAAAACTTAGCGCGCCAAAATTTAAATGTGATATAAACTTATATGAATATATAAATACATAGCATAATTCTCACAATCTAAAGAAAACAACATAAACTATCACCATTTATTCAAGCAAAGGAATGTTATATAAAAATATTCAATATTTATTTATACATGTAAATAGGACATTGTACATATATTACAAAAGAACAGTAAATGTAATGTAGATATCATTTTGAAAGAACAGTATCCAAATTGTAATGTAAAAGTTATTTGGCCATTCTTCATTTTGCACAATATACACTAGTATTAAACACTATAATTATAGTTCATCGTCAGAGTCCAACCAGTCCGTATCTGACTCCGAATCTGAATCATTTAATCTAATTATAAATTCTTCTTGTATATGTATTAGCTCGTCACTATGGATGTATTGGTTTTGTATTTTCCGTACTTGTTTGCATTCTGCTTGCCACAATTCTGGAGTAATTTCAGCCAACGCCTGCCTACTTAAGGCTTCCACATTACAACCACCATCAACATTCTTTGAGGCTACCTTTCTCTTCATCATGTTCTAAATCATCTCTATCGGATTAAGGTCACAGTGATATGGAGGTAATCTTAATACGGAATAACCTAAACTTGCTGCGTAATTGTCAGTCTCATATTCCGGCTGTGGTTTATTACGTCTAACAATTTCAAGTAACTTACATTTTAACATTTTTTCAACAAAAGTCAGGATATAATATCTGCTTTGTTGGATGCAGATGTTGGTGCCCAAATTAATTTGTACACTATGGTACGGTGCATTGTCCATAACTATAATGGAATTGTCTGGCATATTGGGTATCAACTGTGTTTCCCAGCAAACAGAAAAACGTGAAAAGCACGTAATATTTTGGTAATATTGCAACCAAAAGACGTGTTTTTGGCACGTGTATATAACGAGATTTGTACGTTGAAATGTCACACTTTTAGGACGTGTTTTGAGGACGTGAATAAAGACGTAATTCAAGACGTAATTAAAGCGAATATTAAAGCCTCATTTATACATGCTAGTCAACTCGGCCGAGTGATAGACTAGCAAGCCACTAGCACTCAAATAATACGTGTAAACATTCACGCACCAATGAATATGTATTATTTGAGTGCTAGTGGCTTGCTAGTCAATCACCTCGGCCGAGTTGACTAGCATGTATAAATGAGCCTTAACAGCATGTTTATTATACCGTATTACTAGGACCTAATACCTACTGTTGCTTTAATAAATTATGCAAGTTAATGAAGTACATATATATTTAAAAAAACTGGAAAACATGTATATATATAATAGTTTGTCCGGCCATCTTGTTATGTTTATGATATTTCAACAGAACGAGCGGGTCACTATTAGAGGTTATGAAAACCAACCCTCATTTATCTAATCCCAAACAAATCCAAGAACGTTCTTTAATAAACTACCAATACATAATATACATATGTATGTATTTGTTACATATACACAACAATATTAATACTGTATTTAACATCTGCATTCTTTAATTCACAGCACCCCCAATTTACAGCGATCACGTCTAAAGATAAACACTGACAGTAAAAGAGAAATGGCCGTTGGCCCGTATATGACTCGAGCGATGGCGCGTAATTCAATTTCATATTCTATGCAATATTACATCTCTGTTTATCAACAGTTCCAGATTTATTAAAATAAAATCATGAAGCATGATTATTACTACTTATAGAATAGTAGGTATCGTAGAACACAAATAATAAAAATTTTAAAGTGTATTTATATTTGGGAGCTTTTTGGGTTAAATTTGACGTATAGAAGACGTCCTTTTAGTACCTAAGTTGCCATATATATATGTTGTATGTAAAATTGTTGTTCTATATATCTCAATTTCGGATTTAAAAATCTTTAATTCTTCTCAATAATTTTAGTTTGCGCAAAAGTTATTGAAAATATGTTCTCTACGTCTACTCCGTGAACAGAATGCGCTATCCATATAATAATACATCCATGGTGCGATGCATGGATGTATTATATATGGATAGCGTCTAATATACTAAACAAGTGCAGCGCATTGACTCCAACATTAGAGTGAGAGGTTGCACAAGTGAGATAGAGCTAGAATAGGCAAAGGATTCATATACGCCCATAAGATTTACATTGTTATTTTGGTTTCGTTTAGGTATTTATCCGTTTATCTCGTTTAATATTGATCGAATACCGACTTAAATATATGAAATGCGTAGCAGAATAAATAGAGAATAACTTGTAGTTTGGTTTTTATTATAGATACCTAAGTAAATACTATTAAATATATTAAGAAAGTCCATCAATGCGTTTCCCCATATAGGTATGAAATATATGTTAAATCTTCCGCACAAATAATATATAATACTTACCTTTTAGCGTTATATGGGTAAGGTGGTGCATAAAAAAATATTCGTAAGCAAGATTTTCCCAATATATTAAATGCAATTGATTTTTAAAGTGATTTATGGGATATTCATAATCTTTGTGCCAAAAATCACAAAACCATTTTCAATATCTTTGTCTCAGGTATTGGCGCGTGAAATATACAGTTACCATAAACTAAAGGAATACATAAAATTCGTATAATGAGCATGAAATAAACTAAATTAAAAATTAATTCTTATTAACAAAGAAAAAAACATGTATTGCTCAAATTTAAACAAACATTAAAATATTAATTTATTGAAACTTAAACTAATACAAAATTATTTATTGGTGTTTAAATATTACCATCTTTGTATGCATCTGCCTAATTCTTACGCCTCCTGCATTAATAGTGTTATTGTAGTGATGCAATCTGAAAATGAAATAATTGTGTAAAATTAGTTTAATTAATTGGTAATGGTGCGAATTTAATGATCGTTGTTCATAAAAGTGATTATGCAAGTTTTTAAAATAATCATTTAAATTTAAAGTATTTAAAGTTTGTAAAACAAGTATTTGAATTATATGGCTACAGGAGTAATTTGGGTGCTGTTTAAATATTAATTCAGCAACCTTGCATAATGAGATAACATCTCTAGTTGCTTATTTTAATCGGGCCCCCCGAAAGCCCGAGCCTAGGGGATTTTCTCCCCTCTGCCAAATAAAATATGGGGGATGCCATTTGAAAAAATTGAGCTATGGTTCTAAAAAGTTTCAAAGAGTTAACGTACATAGTACGTACATATACAGGATGTTCCATTAAAACTAACAAATTTATATTTTGGCCCGTACCCTATAAACTTCTAATGAACGGTCTGCTGAGATACCCCTGTATAGTAATAGCAACTAGATTTTATTCAATGTCTAGTTTGCAACAACAAAAAAACTGTCAATGTCTAGCCTATGTATTAACGGTGCGCATTGATACAATTTTTTATTATATTATTTACGTAGGTATTTACAATAAAAACCAAACTACAAGTTATTGTCTATTTATTTAGCTAGACATTTCATATATTTAAGTCGGTATCTGATGAATATTAAACGAGATAAACAGATAATACGCGAACAAAACCAAAATTTTTACAAACTTTAAATACTTTACATTTAAATGATTATTTTAAAAACTTGCAGAATCACTTTTATGAACAACAATCATTAAATTCGCACCATTACCAATTAATTAAACAAATTTTTCACAATTATTTCATTTTGAGATTGCATCACTACAATAACACTTCTTAATGCGGGGGGCGTACGAATTAGGCAGATGCATACAAAGATGGTAATATTTAAACACCAATAATTTTGTATATTAGTTTAAATTTCAATAAATTATAATATTTTAATGTTTGTTTAAATTTGAGCAATACTTTTTTTTCTTTGTTAAAGGAATTAATTTTTAATTTATTTTATTTCATGCTTTTTCTCATTATACGATGTTTATATATTCCTTTAGTTTATGGTAATTGTATATTTCACGCGCCAATATCTGAGACAAAGATATTGAAAATAGTTTTGTGATTTTTGGCACAAAGATTATGAATATCCCATAAATCACTTTAAAAATCAATTTCATTTGATATATTGGGAAAGTCTTGCTTACGAATATTTTTTATGCACCACCTTACCCATATAACGCTAAAAGGTAAGTATTATATATTATTTGTGCGGAAGATTTAACATATATTTCATACCTATATGGGGGGGAAACGCATTGATGGGCTTTCTTAATATATTTAATAGTATTTACTTAGGTATCTATAATAAAAACCAAACTACAAGTTATTCTCTATTTATTCCGCTACGCATTTCATATATTTAAGTCAGTATCCGATCAATATTAAACGAGATAAACGGATAAATACCTAAACGAAACCAAAATAACAATGTAAATCTTATGGGCGAATATGAATCCTTTGCCTATTCTAGCTCTATCTCACTTGTGCAACCTCTCACTTTAATGTTAGAGTCAATCCGTGAACAGAATGCGCTATCCATATAATAATACATCCATGATCAACACCTAGAACGAGACTCATAGAGAAATTAACAGTAAAAAGAGTACCAACTCAACGTATTCAAATTCGAAGCAGAATTACAGCGCACCATTAGTAGCTTATGGTACTAATTTTCAATAGCGCCACATTTGAATATTTAAGTACCATACTTTCTGAATTAAAATTTAATATTATTTTTAAACAAAGATAAAAATGCAATAATTGATCATTTGAGTGACATATTTATCAACTTAATAATCAATTACACATTTTCATCTACTTTCACAAAACACTACTTAATGGAAGTCAACTATTTTAAAAATAAAAAGAGAAAAATTGTTACACATAGTAAGTTTTATTTTTGAAAATAGTTAATAAATAAAATTAGACATATAACATTATATAAAATATAAATAAAGAATTCATAAAAACAATAAATAAAGACATTTCAGATATTAAATTTTTACAATGTATCAACAATAAATAAAATACTAAAATAACAAAAAGTAGATTCTTGTAACAACAATAATAATAATACACAAACAGAAAGTAAACTCTTACAAAAATATGAACAAAAAATATATTCTATAACAATATATCACAGTAAAGGTGTCTTCTTTGGTACTCAATGCAGTCCTCAGGCCAGTTAAGGTAAACATGAAAAAAAAGAAGAAAATGATAAGTAATCTGTACCTGTATGGTATATCTATATATAACAATTACCACTAACAAGTTCTACACTTATATTTATTCGCACTGTAATACACAACACTAGAAGTTACGATACAAGACAATATTGATGCACACTGTAGTATCACAGTCACCAATAATAACTTAGGCTGCAAGATATACTTATTTATAATACACATAATAATCACAAACATCAGTAACAACACAATATTTGTTCCAGATTTATATGATGAAATTTTTTCAATATTTTAGCAGCACTTTCTTTTACGGCACCACATTCTATTCTTTTCACTCCTTTCCAGTTCACAAAAAAACTTTTTAAATAACATATTAAGAACTAACTCAATTATTTTATTTTTAACATTAAATTTGTGCACAGTACACTGTAGCCACTCAAACGTTACATTTTTACTAATGCAAAACTTCAATTTTTCATATACATTTATATTATGTCCTCGCTTTTCTAAATATTTATAGATAATATGATACATATGGGCTATACAATATATTAATTCCGTTCGAGCATATTTTAAATGGTCTTTCTGTGTATGATATTCTTTAAACATTGTAAATGTATGTTCAGGTAAAATTTCAGAACTTAATAAATCACTTTCGCAATCTTTGCACTCTAATTGAAGCCGTTTAACAATATAACCTGATACATATGTTACTGCCTGTAATTCAGCAAAATCTGCGTTTTCTGGTTTGTCTGGTACATTCCAAGGTATAGTATCTTCTTCTCCAAATGTTGTTGAGTTACCTTTTCTTATGCAACTTCTAATAAATGTATTCAAGTCATCTAAAACATCACTCTCATCATCTTCACAATTTTTGCCTTTGTTTTTGTGCGATACTAATCCATTTAATATCGACGTTTTCAAAGCACTGCTAAACTGGTAACAGGTAGGGTTATCATTACCTCTTCCATACTGCCTAATAATGCTAAATAAATTCTCTAGTGGATCTTGATTTATTGCTCTTGTTCTAAGAAATTTGAAACCAGCTTCACTACATATATCCCAAATCATTATAAAACCTTGTATAGTTTGAATCCAGCCCATTTTACATCTGGGTGCAGCAACTATTTTTCCATTTCTATCGAAAAACTTCCACTGACGAATCTGTTTTAACATGCTATACCAGAACTCTCTATGTTTCGATGATCTACTAACACAGGCACGCATCTCTTTTCCTTTTTCGGGATAGGGTGTTCTACCATTTACAGAATCAAATAATCTGTCTATATGCTCAACAAATTTTGCTGTATGAACTACATCAGATGAAAATGTACTTATCGAAAATGTTTCTAATGCTGCCGCCATTGTATAACTTAAAGTTCTTGCTGCAACACACACTCGCATTTTCATATATGATTTCTGCAACATTAAATCTTCTTTCTTTAGTTTAGGCAAACACTGGAAAATTCTTTGCCTATCAAATTCAAAACAGTCAACAATGTGTTGCCATTTTGCAGTTTTCTTATCTTCAAATTCTATGTTGTACTTCATAAGAGCATTCCTTATATTCTTCAATAAATGGGGCGGATCATGCACTGCAACTGTTAGTTCACCATTTACTATAAAATATGGTCCAGGTTTGTCTGAGTTGCATTCTTCCACTAACTGCCTTAATGCAGCTGAATTTGTAGATCCTTGATCACATACGCAACACACTACTCTTACACCTATTGATTGCAGCCGTTTAATGATTTCAATTAGTATTTTCTTGAGCTCTGCGGTTGGTATTTGATCCTTTGTAAAATAGTAGGCAATTGGCTGTTTCCAAGCTTTATGTAACCCGGATAGCATGAATACTAAAGCATGATTTGCTGGAACATTTGTTCTTCCGTTTACACCTAAATCAACATATCCTACAACTTTTTTCAATTTATTATCGTATGTAAATCCAGGGGACAAAGATATTTCATCGAACATTAAGCAACAATATTTATCAACAGGGTTCAGTTTCTTTAAAATATTTTCTAAATTCTTAAACAATTCATTATTAATGCCAGTATCAAAAGGAATTGCACTTAAAATGGCTTGTATCGTAGACTGCCCTGGTAATCTTAAAAATCTCTGGAGAAATCGGTAGGATTTGGGACCTCTTTTATAAAGTGCAAGGGCAAATATTTTATTTTTTAAACTCCACCGTTGTCCTTTTTTCTTCCTTTGCATATTAGCAAATTGCGATTTAATTAATTCTACTCCAGGATCACTTAAACTAGCTTCTAGTTGTTTAAATAATTTGGTAGATGTTACTCGTAATGCAGCTTTCTGTTTATGTTTTGCTTTAGTAATAGTTTTCTTTAATCTCAAAATTGTTGTTTGTTGCTTTCTTGATAATTTATAAAATGATCGGCTCTTTTGAGGTAAGTTTATCACATACTTTATTCCACATTCCCGTAGTACACTCTTTTGTGCTTTATAAAACAAACTTTTATTATTTTCCAACCTTGATGATCCTTCTATTTCCAATAAGTGCTCTTGAGTTTCTGTTGGTGGTTCTACCGGTGGTTCTTTATCATGACAAGTATCTTCAATAATTGTAGAATTAATATTCACAGCTGTTATGTTGTTGTTGAATATATCTGGTTCTGCAAATTTTATTAGCCTACGTTTCAATGTACTTGTAAAATTTTTTTCTGAAAAGTGATCTTGGCATATGTACCGCTTTCCAATAGTGTCGGAGAATTCCGGAAAATGCATTTTCAATACATTTGTCCACCTCCTTCCTCGTGAAGTTTTCGGATCAAATACAAAAAAGCATATATTTTGTGAACAATTTTTTTCCAATAATCTACAACGAACACTTGCACAGAACGGAATACAGCACGATAAATTTGTTTCACTCATGATTTAAGGATAATAAAAATTAAAACAAACACTTACCAAACAATTCTCACACACAACACCTGGCACCTATGACTACAACAGCTGACAATGTGGTAAATGGCGGCAAATGTAACGGAAACCACATACGCATGCGCGAAAATTGCATTAGTTCTTAAAGCTACTAATGGTGCGCTACCATCGTGCTTTGAATTGGGTAATACAAGTTGAAACTCTTATTTCTTTTCTCTATGACGAGACTGTACCGAGCTGTCAAACACTGAAAGTATCGGTTAGGGGGGGGGGATGCGATGTAAGAGGTTGGCAAGTTAGTTCGCATATTTTCCGCGGGCCAGATTAACTTGGTTGCGCTCTAGTCTATTCTTTTAAGTTTTCCGCGTCTGTTTTGAAGTTTTAGCATCCTAAAACATAACTTAACATGTAACTTAGAAGCATGTGCACTCATTTTTATGTTAAGATCTTGCACTTGAAGGTTTGAAAAGCAAAACTAGAATTTATGTTATATTTTTTGTGCCAGGGACATTTTACTGCGAAAGTGTGGTCTGAGTCGATTTTTTTGCTCCCGAGTGTAGTTCAAACCATAGAAAAACAAGTTATCACTTTATCTATACATACATAGTTCTATTAAGCCTACTCTTCATTGATTATCTCGAATTTACATCGAAACGAGAAATATTATTCGGTGCATCCTTTGTTGTGAGACGGGTGTTGTTGCAATAATATCTAATCTTTTGCATTACCTTTAATTAAACGAAGAATACGCAACTACATACAACATATTGTATGTATGTATGTATATATCTCACTTTCGTATTTATTGTGTTGTTATATAGTAGGTATATATGAGTGTTACAGACATGCATATGTAGGTATTCTCCACATACATATGTATCTATACACATATAGGTGTGTTCGGGAGGATTTTTGTTGTGAAACAATGCATGAACACAACAAGGTCATCATGTACGTTTACACCAACCGATGTAGAATGAGCGCGATTGGAAACCATAATATTTTCGATAAATGTTTTAAACGTTTTACGTAATTGTGTATTATTTTCAGATCTACATACATACATACAAAACATAAATGGCGCCTATGTATGTATACATACATATATGCGTATATGTATTATCATTTATATAACAGGACAATTATGTTCTTAAGCATGCACGTGATAACAACTGCATGAATCATGTACATATATAATTTAATAGAAATAATTCTTCTTGGAACGATTCTGATTTCGTGGTGGAAAATTTTTAATAACAGTTCGCTTAATTTTATTAAACGACTATAATAGAAAGCGAATGTGTGGAGTGTGTGTGGGTTAGGTCAACGTACACGGGAAGTCGCAATTACAATCTTGCACTAGCTGATTATTTATATTATTCAAGCCAATTATATTAAATCTATAATGGAACATTCGTCAAATAATAAATCTTGTTTAGTTTGCGTGTTAAACGCATTAACAAGATAACAAGAAATTGATAATTTACCGAGAAATAGATGTCTACGAATGTGATATGTTGCAAGGATATATAACTGGATTTATTAATTTTTACGTATAAATTGCTCACGGCTATAAGAATTATTTTAAGCAGAACTGACTACATGTAAGTAGAGTGGTAATTTTAGGAATGTCGGCTTTCTGTCGCGAGAATTGATAAAATGATTTAAATAATGTAAGTTTACAATGCTAAATAATATTAAACCGCGTTTATATGACTATGACGATGAACTTCAAGGCATTTGATTGTATAAAACACCTCCCTTCATACAGTAGTAAAAAAAAAATAAAAATAAGTACAACCAAATAAAGTATGTAGTTCAACAGAAAAAGGAAAATGCGAATAAAGTAAAGAAAACACAAAGAATGAGGCGGAGTTCAGGTTTAACCTGTTCTACCACACAACCTCCGACTAAACTAAGCCTAACTTTAAAACTAAAACTACAACTAAGAGAGAGTTAATCTATACAGGGTGATTAGTGAGAATGGCCTATTATTAAAAGTATTATACAAACGGAACGGAATTTTGAAACAAAATTTTGTAATTGGATATGGTTGAATATTAACTATCACGTGAAAATATTATTAAATAAATATCACTTCCGGTTAACCGGATGTGGGCATCAACTTCGATTTTTTAAATAGCATGCTGTAAAATAAATGACAGATTCGACTTCTACGACAAATTTTACACATATTTCATGTACTATACTCTACACCTAAATACCATTCTTCTTGAGTTATTCGCAATTAAAGAAAAAAAATGACAGATACCGATCTTACTTTATAGTGATATTACGTCACGTACGAGTAAAACAGACGAATGAAATTTTGCATACGCGCAGCTGATATTGTGCAATTATACAAAATTTGAAGTTCTTCTTTGTAACATTATACAGGGTGTTTAAAAACTTAGTTGCTTATAAATAAGTTCAATCTTCGGAAAGTAGATTTTTTTTAAATGGAAAGGTATATATTTTCTTAGATATTCTGATTCTATAAAAGATTCTCTTTTTATCCGTGTTAGGTGTCCCTATACCTAAAATGGAACGTGAATAAGTTAAAAAAACTTTCCATATCTTCTAAAGTAAACTGAATAACATAGCAAAACCCTATATTATAATAAAGGTAAGACCTAGAAGAATCGTAAACAGTAAAAATATACAGGGTGTTCCATTTAAAATAAAGTAAGTTTAGTTTACCCTGTCTTTATTTGACACCCTGTATAGTTTAAAATATTTTTAGGGTATGGCCCTCCATGCGCTTCATCTTTTATCTTAATAACATTTTCTCATTTCTCTTATAATACAGGAGTAATTGGACTTCCCCGCACTAATGCCCCACCCTGTATAATAATAAAATAAACAAAGGAAACAACAATACTACTTCAGAAGCCCCCGCAACTAGCTCTCGCCACAGATAAAAAAGGTACAGACTATCATTAATGGATATAATATGCTAGCTGGCTAGTATTGTACTGTTGTTTAAATTGCATTAATTTGGTAACTACTTTCTTCTTTTAGTTATCAATCTAAGCGTTTGAACACGCATGTGTGACTAACTTGTAAAACAATGCCTCTTTGTAAATTTGTGGTGAACAATGTGTTGGGCTATTCCCGTTTTTGTTCTTGTACCTTTAGTTTATCAGTTCGAAACACACACAATTTCCCCGAGTCCAAGATTGTTCGGATAGGTTGAGTAGTAACGGAAATAGTAATAACTTTAAACATTGACGAATAGATGATCTTCCTCCTCTCTTATTATGACAGATACGAAAAAATGTCACTAAATAAAATTATCTGGTATTGAATGGACTTTCAATTGATGATATCAAAGTTATAGCTTATTCTGCGATTTTCTGAGATAATAGGAATTTTAGATTTGAACATAGCAGTTGCGCCTAGCGGTAAAATCTGAAACTTGAAAATAATTTCCAGAAGTTTCTCCTGGCTACTTTAACTATCAACATTTTTTCCCGCAGAAACTAGAACAAATACTTTCCGAGATACAGCCGCTTACCTCTCTTAGGATGGGTTTATCAATGTGAGAATAAATAAATTAACTTGCAGATAAAATTTTATTCGTAAGATAATTACAATGAAACGTTTATTGAGTGTTAAATAGAAGTTATCTGCAAGATAAAGCATTGTAGTTGCTTAATTTTATCTGCCAGTTAGCAATATCTGTCAGTTACTTAACTAACACTTTTATCTTCACATTGATAAGTAAAATACAGACACCATAACAAGCGCCGGCGCCGCCACCTAAATTAGAAATATGTTTTACCGATATGTAACTTGCTTAAAAATAACAAATAACGAGCCGCAAAATGTTTAGCCTAAGTAGGCCATGAACGGTTGAGATTGACATACAGGTCACGTCTGAGCTTAGAGAATTGACATTAATCTTCTTAATTTGTATAACCCTGTATGTACTTAATAGTTGCGATAGATTTTCAAAACTTCATAAATGAAATTGGTGCTAATTTTTCTTATCGAATGAAAAATAAAAGAATGATGTATACCTAGACCTATACCTACATGAAAATTATAAAGATGTACGGGGTGTCCAATTTTCGATAGTTTTGGGGGGTATCTCACTTATTCGTAAAGATAGAGAGTTGCGGTTTTCGCATTACTTTGCTACTTTTTTGTGAAACGAAAGATGTCGTGAACAAAATTTTCATAGCTCACTTCGTTTTCGAGATACAGGGTGATTTTGAAAACATTGCATTTTGGAACCTCCCTCGTATCTCAGTTATCGTTTAACTTATCGAAAAGGTAAAAAATGTTTTTTATGCAGTTTTTTACGTAGACTCCAGTGGCGTAGATAGATTTCCGCTGAAAACTGTAATTTCTTAGATATTAGTCAAAGTTATGTTTTTTTAGATAGGACACCCTATATATTTTTTGTCGATTTGGTTAAGCCTTTTACAAGCTTTTCAAAAATATATAACACTTTAGATATATTTGCATTTGAATGAAAATTCTAATTAATAACTACATTCTGACACTATTCTGACATAAACCACCTAAAACTCGTAAATTGACATAAGACGCAGTTGTTTTTTTTTATTCGTCATGGCCTACTAACAAAAAAATTATATTTTTAATTTAAAATGCAAAGTAATGCGAAAACCGCAATTCTCTATCTTTACGAATAAGTGAGATACCCCCCAAAACCATCGAAAATTGGACACCCGGTATTTGTCAAAATAAAATTAATTATGTCAATCGATCATATACTGCTAAGTATGTAGTAGGTACATACATACACAATTTAAATAATATTATAGATAAATGTATCCCGTTTGCAGGAAAGCAATGGCTGCAGAATCGAACGGGCAAAGAGCTGGTGATAGGTACGGCCATACTCATCTGCATCGTAGTGAGCATCATCGGCATAACGGTCATACTGATCACTAAATATCTACAGGATCAAGACCTGCAGGGTACATCGCCGAAAGAGGAAGACACGAACAACCCTAATAATTATCCAGACGGTAAGTTGAATTATGATCACTTTTTGCTTTTGTTTCGCTTTCATCTTAAGAGATCAACGTTCATCCAGCTTATTTCTTCTTTTAATTATGGAGTTATCGTGTTCGTAAAGTAGGGTTGTGCTTGATTTCTTTTTGCTTGGTGTAACGATTTCAAGTGATAAGCTTTCAAGTGATTATAAAAAAAAGATAGTGAAGACACAGTTCTTTGTGATCTTAACAAGTGAAACTGATTTGCTCGAGGTTTCCACGGCCGGAGTTAATATTAAAGGAACCAGTCCCGGGAATTAACCGCATCGCGTTGATTAGAAACAGAAATATGCATGAAACAAAATTGTCCAGATGATGCACTAGATGGAGAAGAAGAGAATGTTCTGATTGGATTAACTGTTAAACCGTTAAATTTCAAACGAGTAGAAATTTTCACACACTTTCTGCATGATATATTTTAAGGTTTTCTTTTTTTTTGCAAGGCTTTTATCATTATCTTTCGTTATTAATCATTCTACGAAATTGTCTTTTCACTATTTATAATTGTGATTATCGATTAGTATCTTATTCTTCACGATTATAAAGCTAAAATGTCATAGAGTGTACAGGGTGTTAAAATTTAGTTCAATTACTGAAATCAAAAAAGACCTTGATATTGGCACATATAAATTAAAGGAGAAAGACGCAAACGAGCATTCATTCACATCTTATTAATAGAAGAAAGAAATTCTTCAATTTAAAAATATAAAAACGAGTAACGAAACAATTTTGACGAAACAAACATCTACAGTGGCTTTCTAACCTGTATTGCTTGTCAGGGCTATCCACTCTAATTAATTGCGTGTATAAATGTGTTTCCGTGGCTTTGTTGTAACGTTACCTCGTTGTAAATAATGTATTGCGATGTTAATTATGTCCCAACAGCGAATAGTACCTCGATCTGAGTACCGATCTAGTGGGACGTTACTGCAAGTGTCGCCAACAAGATTCGACCTACCAACATGCACTGCCTTAATAAAAACACCTCTAAAGTTGTTGTGGCTACTTCTTTCCATATTCGGATCGCCCTCGTCCGTTATGTCTCCAAATGCTTCCTTAACACGTCTAATTGTTAACTGGTTAATTACAGGTTCATTTCCGTTGACTTGATTCTCCTCTTGTTCGTGCTACAGTTGCTCTTCCAATTCAAATAAATGCTCTTTGCTTAATACTTGCATCATGTTTAAGATCTCTTGATCCGCAGCTGCTATGTGTGCTGTAACATTAAATTCTTCTGGATTATTATAAAATTTTGGACAAATTTTCCTCCATACACCAGCCATGTACGCACAAAGAATCTGTTACCATGAAAACTTATAATAACATCTATTGCGTAATTCATTAACTGATACTCGACTACAATTCATTATGGTTCTTAAATAATACGATTTGAATGATTTTATTACTCCTTGATCCATGGGCTGTTGTATTTGGAGGTAAAAACACGATTTTAATGTTTGCCGTGGGGTCTTCGAAAGTCGAAGGATGACTTGGAGCATTTTCCATAAATAGAAGAATTTTAAACTCAATTCCTTCTTGTATTGTTGTAGTTCTGATTTTGCTGCTGATCCAAGCTTTCTTGTTTACGTACCAATAAACCGGTAAGTGGATTTTAAAACTGCTAGGTTTTAATTCATAGTCTCCCTCCCAATTAGCACCCAACACGAGAGTATTTTCTTCTCCGCGGAAATGTAAGTCCTATCTGCATCCTATCATTTTCTTCCAATACGACGAGTCGGTCTCGTCAATGTTAGATATCTGTTTGGAGGCGTAACCGGCCTCCTCTATAATTTTTGCTATAGCTTTTCGGTGAATTTTTAAGCAGCTTCAACATCAGTAGGAGCAGCTTCTCCAATCATTTTTATGTTTAAACAACTATGTCGAGCTTTAAAATTGGCGAATCATCTCTTTGCTTTAGCACAAACGATAGCCTGGCTTAAAGAAATGTGCTCCTTGTGTTTATCCTGTAGTCAGGGTACTAATATTTTCTCCGTTTTCTATAGTAAGAATACGGTGATTCGACGAATTTAGCGAACTTATTGTTAGTAGTAATGTGCCAGCTTCAACACTACTTTTTTGCTATAATTTAACCGACTTCGCATATCTGTTATTGTTTCCAGAATACCAATAATGAACTTCGTATTTGGTCCACCCTCTATAGTAGTATTTTTCATATTTTAAACAAATGAACTAGTTATAAACACATTCATTTGTTCTCTCCCCTGCCCTGCGAAACTCGTTTGCGTAAATTCGTATCAGAATCTATCCCGACGTATTATTGAGATTTAATATCAACACAATTAATTATAAGAAGTAATCAGTGGCTATAAATGTGTGTTCGATATTTTTCTGTATATACAGGGTGTGACACCTTCCTAGAATCGACCGATCGCGACTTTGTTACATTATATCACAAAAAAAGTCCTTTAGAGCAGGAAAACATGTTGTTATATAAAGGATGTTCAGTCTAGATGACAAATTCTAAATAATACTACTCAATAAGTTTTATATTTCATGCTAGACATTCTTACGGCATCATACAGGGTGTTTAGTAATCGAAATCGAATTTAAACACCTTCATTCATATCACTAAAACCAGTTTATTTAGTATTATTTTTACGCCAACTATTTTTTTTTTTTTTTGTCGGTGGAAATCCTTGATGGACACCATGTGCTTGGATCTATCGCACACGGTAGTGTGGGACTCCCAGTCGGTGTGTGCAATAACTGGTATACCCACTAAAACCACCCTAATGCCCTCTACAGTACCCGGAACTATTGGTTATAAAACATCAGGTACTGCCGGCAGTCTCAAAAGTTAGCGTGCGTTTCTTACGGTCTTACGTCATCTACTACGGTCGGTGTCTTTGCCTGCGGAACTCATCCGCCTCTTTCTTGGACATAATCTCCTTAATCATGTTGTGTACTAGCTTCCACATGGAGGGCGACTCCAGCATGGTCGGTACCAGGGTCTCCGGTGTTAGAGTGCGTTCCATAGTTCTTAAAACACCAATTCTCTGCTCTTGCCACCTACAACAGGCAAAGATTGTGTGCTCCGTCGTGTCAGGCCTCCCGCAGTAGATACATGCATCGTTGGAGTCCCTATTTATGCGTTTGGCGAATTCTCGGAAGATACCGTGTCCTGTCAGCGCCTGGCAAAGATAATAATCTATCTGGCGATGCCTGCATGCTATCCAGGAGTCTAGATGTTCGATAAGCCGCTTGGTCCACTGTGCCTTCTCCCTTAAAGTATCCCACCTCCTCTGCCATTGAGCGAGAGTATTACTTTTGGCCTGGTTTGTTACTTGCTGCCGATCCTCGCATCTTCGTTCGTAGATGAAAGCCCGCTCCCTGACCATTAGGTCAATCGGCGTGACGGCCGCGATCACTTGTACCGCCTCCAGGGAGACTGTTCTAAAGGCCGAAACCGCGCGCAGCAGCATTCCCCTCTGTGCTTTCTCCAGCATACGCCTGTACTTATCGATTTCGATAACCTTTCCCCAGACTGGCGCACCGTAGAGCAGCAAGTTATGAATCGCGCTGGAGAGGACCACTCTCTTGCCACTGCTTGGGCCTCTGATGTTAGGCATAAGTCTGGTTAGTACGGCTCCCTTCTGTTCGGCTTTGCTGACAGCGTTAACCACGTGCGGTCCAAAGGATCCTCTCTCATCGAGGGTAACACCAAGGTACCTAACGGTTTTGGCCGGATGTAACAATACCCCATCAAGGGAAAAGACGATGTGTTCCCTTCTCCTCTTGCCCTTCATCCGCAGCACCTCGGTCTTACTAGGAGCCAGTTTAAGCCTGTGGTCCTTCATCCATGTGCTGATCATTTCTAGGCACAGGTCCGTGTTTCTCATAAGAGAAAGTTCGTTGTCCGCGCCCACCACCAGGGCGAGGTCGTCAGCAAAGCCAACGCACACCGCGTCCGCGACCAGGTCCAGGCTCAGCACACCGTCGTACAAGATGTTCCATAGAAGCGGTCCCGATACGGATCCCTGGGGTACACCAACAGTAATATTGACAGTAGCACCCTTCCCAATATCGATCTTTCTGTTAGAGAGGTAGCTCGTTATCAGGTGTATGAGGTAGGCAGATATGTTCCTCTTGCGCAATTCTTGGACGATCAGGTCATGGCTGGCTATATTGAAAGCGTTTTTAACGTCTATGGTTACTAGCACACACCATCTACTATTAAAGTCCCGCGCGGTTTGCATTACAGTCTGGATCGCATCGATGGTTGACATGTTTTTGCGGAAGCCAAATTGTAGTCTGTGGAGTCCTCCCTTCTGCTCTATTTCTGATAAAAGTGTATTCTTGATCAAAGTCTCAAACACTTTGCTTACCGTGTTGAGCAGGCATATAGGTCGGTACGAGCTAGAGATGTCCGGGGGTTTACCGCTCTTCAATAGCAAGACCACCCTCGCCACTTTCCATTCATCGGGGAATTCGTTAGATTGTAGCAGGTTATTCATGATTGCCATTATTAGTGCTGGTGCGCAATCAGCAGCAATCCTGATGGCCTCTGGTGGGATTTTGTCAAGTCCAGGGGACTTGCCTTCTTTGAGGCACGTTACAGCGCCCATTACTTCCGCTTCACTAAAGGGGGTGCCGCTCGTAGGTTCCAGCTCATTCACACATATACCGACTCGAGGCGGAAAAAGATCCTCTACAATTTGCCGTTTTCTGTCGATACCAACTTCGTAAGGGGTTAGGTATCCAGTTTTCTTCATGACAATTTTGTACGCGCCGCCCCAAACATCATTGTCGACCTCAGCACAGAGTTCTTCCCAACACTTCCTCTTAGACAGCTTGATGAGCTTCCTTAGAGCTTTTCTGCTACTCCGATAGGCCATTAGAGCTGCATCCCAAGCTGGTGCATCTACATTCCTCTTGCGTATCCGAGTCAGTTCTCTTCTGGTCTTCATGCAAGCCCTCCTCTTCTCGCCAATATCGTCAGTCCACCAATACGGATCTTGCTTACATTTAGTGTTAACTATTAATAATAATGATACATAAATCTATAATTTTACACTACGCAACCCTGTATATAACATAATAATAAAAGCATTTTTATGCTATACTGGACTATCTTTTACTAATAAAATTTGTCGACAAAATGAATACCAAAAGCCACAATCAGTCGATATCAAGAAGATACCACACCCTGTATACATACCGGGTTAGTCAAAAGTATGGAATAGGCGGATTATTTCCGTAAATATGAATTTTATTAACAAAATGTCTTTGAAAATAGTTTGTTTACGAATTATTTTCTATGTCTTAGACTACTCGTGATTTTTTTATGTCGACGTATTTCTATGGAAATGTATTAGTTTCGCTGATTTTTACTCCTCTTTTTTTTCTTGGATTCAGGTTTTAATAATAAAATTTCTGTATAAAATCATAGTTTCCAATAAACGGCAAAATGTGATTTCAAATCAGATTCTTCAGTTTTTAACACCTACTTCTTTGTGTGAGGATAATTCTACAAAAAATTATAGTGGCCTGTGTTTTCTCAATGTCATTTTCCATGTCATTGTGAAGTACCTTTCAATAAGTTAACAAGTTAATTTAATCAAAATGGTTTCGTTTTAGTTTGTAAACATGGTCAAACTCAGTGAATCTGAAAGAATTGAAATCTTAACGATGATTGGTTAAGGAGATCGACAACGTTCACACCAAGATGTTTGGCATTTGTTTAATAACGGTCATCCGGAGAGAAATCCTATTGTACAATCCACAGTGTCTAAATTGGTTAAAAAATTTAGAGCAACTGGAAATGTAAAAGATATTCGAAGGTCTGGACCTCCAAAATCACCCACAAATCAATATCAAGCTCTTGATGCATTATTTAGTGTTATGGATAATCCAATTACGTCAACCACTCAACTTGCTTTGGAAAATGGTATTAGTCAATCGTCGGTAGTTCGAATATTAAAAAAGAACAAATACAAATCCTACAAGATACACTTTCTCCATGAGCTAAACGAAGATGACCATGACATAATTTTGTCTACATGAGTTTATAAACAGACACAACTGTCGCTACTGGTCCAGTGAAAATCCCTATTGGATGATGGAACACCATACACAGCATCCACAAAAACTTAATGTCTGGGCTGGTATTATTCGGCACCACATAATAGGTCCATACTTTATAGATGGAAACTTTTGACAGCAGATAGATACCTAGACCTATTGCGTGATCACATTGGGCTGGAGGGAATGCCAAACCACAATGTTGGGTTTCAGCAAGACGGCGCTCCACCACATTATGGAGTTGATGTTCGCGTGTTTTTGAATAACGTCTTTCTAGGTCGTTGGATTGGACGTTGAGGATCTATTGAATGGCCTGCTAAATCGCCAGATTTGAGTCCCTTAGATTTTTTTTCCACTGGGGTCATTTTAAAACATAAAATTTACAAAGAGAAACCACAAAATTTACAAGACCTGGGGTAGAACTGCGCTGAATCAACAACAAGCCGCCTCGATACTTTTCCCACACTCCGCTTCTCCCCTTCCCATAAAGTGAATAAGTGCTTTAGGGAAAGGAGAACAGTGGGGTGTGGTAAAAATGTCGAGGCGACCCGTTCTCGATTTGGCGCAGTTCTACACCCGGACGCCAGAATCAGGCATGAAATAGAAGAAATACCACCTAACTGGCTGCAAAGTTCGTTGGGTCATTTTTGTGGTAGATTAGGTTATTGTCAAGCTGCAGAGGGTCTTCACTTTGAGCATTTAATTTGAGATAAATATTATTTGAGTGAATAAAGTATGATGAGTATTTTCTCTAAAATTTTGTTATTAAAGCATATGAAAAAATATCAAATCATTTCAGGAAAAAAAAGAGGAATAAAAATCAGCAAAAAAATCACTTGGTTGCCATTAAAGAAAATTAATACATTTCCATGGAAATACGTTGACATAAAAACAACCACGAGTAGTCTAAGACATGGAGAATAATTAGTAAAAAAAAACTTTAGTTATAAAGTTCATATTTACGGAAATAAACCGCCTATTTCATACTTTTGACTAACCCGGTATATTTAATTTAAATATTGCGTGAGCTCTTGTTAGAAATTTAACGGTTTAATAAAGCCTTAAAATAATATTGACACAAAAAAAGTACCTACTTACTTGGAAAGGATGAGACATTTGAATATAGAGACTAAGCACGATTGAGGCCTCGCTAACGATTTCTTCGTTTGCAGGCTTCGTCACGCGCCGACAATGGGGAGCTAGGAAGGAAAAGGATGGCGTCGAGGCTCTCAACGTACCAGTACCGTACGTCGTCATCCATCACACGGCCACCGAAGACTGCACCACCATATCCGATTGCATGGTGCAAGCACGATACATCCAAGACTTCCACATGGATAGCAACGGTTGGTCGGACGTTGGTTATAATTTCATGGTGGCCGGCGACGACGGTCTCGTCTACGAAGCTCGAGGTTGGACCAAATTGGGCGCTCACGTGAAGAGCTATAATCGCGTCAGTATAGGTATCGCTTTCATCGGCCTCTTCGAAGAAGTGTTACCGTCGAACGCTTCGCTGTTGGCCGCGCAGAAACTGATCGAGACCGGCGTCGAAGGGAATTATATCCGGAAGGATTATAAGCTGTTCGGGATGCGACAGCTGTCGAAATTCAGCAGTCCCGGACAGAAGTTGTACGAACTCATTAAGACGTGGCCGCATTGGTCGCCAAAGTTGTGATTTCTCTTGGATCTGAATACTTAATTATTTTTTGCCAGTTTTATTCGAATGTATATATTTTTTTGTACATTTATCCCCTGTATATACTATTGTATATGTAAGTGAATATTGTGAATTTATCGATTTTATACAATTTTGGTTATGTCATTAAATGTTTATGTTGATTCTCTCGTTTTTTATTAAGACAATCGTGAATATCGACGTGTAAGTGAGATTTGTGTATTCCGACTCATATCTAAAGTAATTATTATTACAATTTTATCGATATCTACTTATGCCGCCGACTTTACATTGCAATTTCTCTTTCTTTACAGTGGATTTAAACATAGTGAGTCGACGAGCTTGGGTAGCGGAACGCCCGACACATACCACAAACATGACGACTCCGATCGGCAAGGTGCTCATCGTCGAAACGTCGACCGAGGGTTGCATCACCGATTGCATCCGCATAATACGCCACCTGCAGACGGACCATAAGGAGGGCCGTTCCCTGTGGGATATCCGCTACAATTTCCTGGTCGGCGGCGACGGTAAAGTCTACGAGGGACGCGGATGGTCCGTCGTCGGGGCGGCGGTACCCGAATGCAACCAGGACAGTATCGGAATATGTTTCGTCGGCACCTTCAGTACCGAACCGCCGCCGGAGAAACAGATCAAGGCCGCCGAAAGATTGATCGCCTTCGGCGTGAGCAGGGGCTACATCAAGCCGAATTATAAGGTGGCGTACGCCTCCCAGATAAACAGCGACGGTGTCAACGGCGTTAGAAGCAGCGACAAATTAGACGAGGTCGTACGATCTTGGCCGCATTGGTCGAACGTCGATTATCTTAATAACGATACACTTAGAAAAGAATTTTGTCAATCTAGATATGTATCTACAGTACAATTGTAAATAAATAAATAAATAAATGATATAATATGGATAAAAGCTGCAGCTTGTTAGAATAAAAAGTCGAGTTTGTTTTTATTTGATTGATAGGTACATCGAAAATAAAGCTGAATCGAGTTTATTATTTACAAAATGTAGGGCTGTAACGTTTCCGCTTCGATTTATCTAAGGTGCGTCAGCTGATTCGGACCTGATAAGCTGTTTTTAATATCAGGTCGAAATTAAGTGATTCACTCTGTATATTGCGTGATTTCATTGAAGCTGAAACTGTATAGCTCTCTTGCTATTTTAATAAATAATTTTTGAGCATTATTACTGTAAGACTGATGTATATTTCCAGTTTAGATATAATAAATAACGATATATAATTATAGTAAGTTAATAATTTGTGTATATACATATCTTTTTTTCTTCCTGAACAAATTATTTAATAATGTGATGGTAATATACCCAATTAAAGTGGTCCTAATTATTCGAAATGTGCTAGACTATCCCATTAACATCTGACGATTCTAACAACGCGCTGATTCCACCGCTTCGCTTGAACAATAGACCTTTACTATCCCAGAACACGGTGGTGGCCATGGATGTACGGGCAGATGGTTGAGTTTTGTATTTTTTGTCAACCATCATGGATTGTTGCGTCAAGCTCATAAACCCAGGTTTCATCTCCCATAATGATGTTACCAATGAAAGAATCGTCTTCCCGTCGGTATCGAGTGAAATGTCGAATTCCATTACCGAACGAACCCAACGAAACTTTGCGAACATGGACACAACTCTTAGGAATGTCAAACATTTCCGCAACTTCACGAACCTTAATATTAATACGACGATCTTTCTTAATCGGACCTTTAACTATTTTCGCTCTGGTTAACTCCTTCGGCTTGCAAAAATCGAATAACCGAGCAAGCTTCACGCATGGAACACTTTGCGCTCCAAACCTTACTACCACGCTGTTGCCAACTTCGACGGAGATGGAAATAGTACAGGATCATTGGATCCCCGGATCCCGGATCTTATTTTACAGGCTGTAACTCGACACCCAGTATATTTACGATAAAAAAAGTCTAAGAAATGACAGAGTCAGTTTTACATTTGCTTATCGCCTTGAAGGTTCTCTGAAGGTCAACTTTTGTTTTTTTAATGGAAACCTATATTTTTGAACGCAGCGTTATATTAATCAGAAAGATGTTTCTCGTCTTGGTTTTTATTAAATTAATTCTACTAAATACTCTCACATTCTGCATTCGAATGTGGTAGGGACAATAAAGATGTCACATACGTTTCCAACTCCTTAAATTTCAATTCTCCAATCGCATTTTTTAAATTTAGGATATAATTCTAAAATTTGTCAACACTTTCTGCTAGCACAGTAATGGTAATTTCCTCCACTGATCGTCGATTACTTGAGCATTTACATCACTAGGTATCAGACTAGAATGATTATTTCTGAAGCTAGCTGATAAAGCATTTTTTGGAGAAAAGTAATGCATATTTTTTTAAATATAATTATTAAAAGAATATCTTTTTTTAATTTCTTGACACAAAATATTCATAAATTGCTGACACCTAGTGTAAAATTCGTCAACAAGTATGGGATTGTTCTTAATTTCAGGAGAACTTATTTCATTCATTACGTTTACACCTAGGTATGTATGTACAGTGACCTTCAAAGATATCCGGACACGACTAAATAGAGAAATACCTTGCGCACAATACTTTATTCCAAAAAGCAGCAGGGTCAGCTTACTACCTGCTGAGTGTAACCGTAGTTCTTTGCTCTTATAATAACATTGCAATATATAATTGCATAGCTATACATGTAGGTCTACACGCTAACAACTTCAATGTCAGTGGTTATGTCAATTACTTTACCGAACCATCAAACTTTATCATTAGTGTTATTAAAACGTTGCTGGTTGCTTATTTAGCTACTTACATATTTATTTTTGAATATAAACGTGTAGAATGTGCTAAAGAAAGGTTATATTATGGAAAAACCGAAATTGCATCGTATACTAATCGCAACTAAAGAACCACTGACATTCCTGTCATGTGCATTTTTGCATTTTAAAGGCTGTATAAACGTAACACCCTGTATAAACGAAGGCAATTTTAAGCTATCGCCCCCTTTAAGAATGAAAGGAGTTTCGTTTTAAAAGTTTCTTTTTAATCTATCTACAGGTATCGAGATACCGACCGACACCGCACTATTGAAACACTCTGTATATCGCTCCCTTTCTCTCGGAATAACAACAATACAGACTTAATGACATTTTTATTACTTCCGGTTGACGTCACATTGACGTCACAATAACATTTTAACGACCAAAGGTCGACAAACTCGCGCATGACGTTGAATAGCGGTTCAGTTGATCGTCGACAACGGTAGAGCTAACAGCTATAGAGACGGTTGTGTTATTTTACATCGGACGAATTGAATTCTTCTAATTTTACTGAAATTTTGGGAATCGTTTCTCGTGAAATTACGAATGGAAGTTATCGGAAGACAGGTTGTGTTGTCCTTTCTCCGTCGATACAAGGAAGAAGGTGGTTAATTTTCGAATCGCATTATTACTGGAGATGATGGCTGCGGTGTAATAGTATGAACTACCTAATATGAACGCTAGTTCGAACTCAAATTTTGCTTTGATGCAACGAGGTGTACTTTAGTGCGAGTTGTCCCTCTACAGCTCTTTTGTTCGTCAGATTCTCTCTCTTTGTTTTGACACTCGGATTCTGTCCGGGTGGGTGCTCTAATGGCATAGTTCCGCTGACGCCACATACCCTCGAGAGGGTCTATCAACCAATTAGAGTGGTTTGACGTCCATGAGAGACTCAAAAGGGACAGTCTCAATCTAATGTATATCCCGTTTGTATTAATTAATGGCTGTAGAATGCCAAAAAAAAGCGTTCATATTAGAACTGTTCTTATTGTTGATGATTTGCTAGGTCGGTTGAAATCGAAGGTTTGGGTATTGCGTTGAATGTTGGTCCACGTCTTGAGATAAGCTTTAAGTTACTCAAGGAGAGCTTTGTCTTACTGTTGATGGTTTGGTAAGTCGTTTCGTGTTGACTACTGGTCGGAATGGTATGTTTGCTCTAATCTACATAGAGGTGGTTTGGATTATTGTGGTATTAATCGTTTGTTGTATATCTACTATCGTCTTGCAAACGAGCAAATATTTTGGCCGCATACTGTGATTTGTCCGGGATGACAGCTACTTTTGTTTCATCTGCTTTCTTGCTTCGGTAGATGGATCTCAACAGAAGATTCGAGCTTGCGACAAATTGTCAGCATCCTATGCAAATGCAACTTAATTTTAAATTATTTTCTTAGATGTAATAGTAGAATCTATCGATTTTAACTTTATTGAAATGAAGTTTCATTTGCACTAACATAGTTCTCCAGGCAAATCGATAGATTACTAGTTTTTTTTTTCCAATTTAGCAATAGGATCTATCTGATATGAACGCTAGTTCAAACTTAAATTTTGTTTCGATGCAACGAGGTATACTTTAGTGCGAGTTGTACCTCTACACCTCTTGTATTCGTCGGATCGCTCTTTTTGTTCTGACACTCGGATTCTGTCCGGGTGGGTGCTCTAATGGCATAGTTCCGCTGACGCCACATACCCTCGTGAGGGTCTATCAATCGATTAGAGAGGTTGACGTCTATGAGAGTCTCAAGGGGTCAGTCTCAATGTAATTTATATCTCGTTTGGATTAATTAGTGGCTTCTGAAAGCCAGAAAATGCGTTCATATTGGAACTGTTCCGATTGTTGATGGTTTTGTAGGTGATATTTTATAGGAGATGTTATACAAATTTTAGGATTGTATGTATGATGTGCATTTAAATACACATTTTTTCAAAATTTTCGTAGTATTTTTTTCGTAAAGATAAAACAGATTACGGTTAAAACGAACATGATGTCTCTCATCGTAATATTTGTTATGATAACCTTCAATCGGTACCTCTGCCATTTTTTAACTATTATTTTATTGTGGTTGATATCTATCGCCGATGCGCTACGGATTGTTTTTCCTGCCTTGTAAACAAATCTGTTGAATATAGAATCGATTGTGAGCTTCCAACTCCAATACATTGAAATTCTGTTGCAAACTCCTATAACGAAGAAGACATAAACGGTGTTTTGATTGTGTCATTTTCAAGCTTTTTGACGTATCTAAATCTGAATTGTTTTTAAAATGTTTGCAAACAGTTACGCAGGCAATTTGCTAGAAAATTTTTACTAAAACGGACAATTCGAATAGTATTTGTGATTAGCACAACTATTTCACTAACTTAATGCTACAGAAGATTGAATTCCTTAATTCTAATATTTTAATTCATGCTATGTTTACGCATATGCGTCTATATAACGCAATGGTATTGTAAGAGCGACAAACTACGATTACACTTAGCAGGTAGTAAGCTGGCCCTGCGGCTCTTTGGAATAAAGTATTGAGCGCAATGTATTTCTCTATCTAGTCGTGTCCGGATACCTTTGAAGGTCACTGTACATATATATTACATTTAGAAATGAAATACGATTGATTATTAGGATCAATAATATCAACATCTGATGTATAAACGTGATTCCGTTCCATGTAGCATACTAGGATATCTTTACATAATAATTCCAGCTTATTGTTAAGGTCTGTTATTACTATATACATGGTCTGATTGAAAGTATTTATTAAATTCGATCAACTTTTGTAGAAACCAAGACAAGAATAGAAGATATAATTTAATGTTCGGTGGCTACTAGTCTATCCCCTAACCATTTATTGGTAAAATATAATTTCAACGCACTCCACTGTTTTTAAGCAATCTATTTACAAGATGAAGTAAACTTAACCAACGCGTTTGCGATGAACGCAATATCTGATGAATATCTAAACTTAAAAAGCTTTGAGATTGTTTTAATTCATGTTGACCTTTTTGCACTGCAATTAAAATGACTGTAAATATTTCGCGCCAAATCCTTGCATCTTCTGGGGAGCGCTTTAGACGCTTCACTTGCACACAGATGGGCGGAATGGCATATACATTTTATTATCACTATTCCTAAGAACCACATTAAGATATAGGTAGGTATATAACATGCACACACATGCACCGAGATAATGTTCCCTAAACTACCTAAGTAATACAACAGCAATATCTACGTTCGTCGCTTATGTATTAACAATAAATAATAAGCGGACAAATACTGCAGAAGCGTTGGTTCTCTAAAATGCTGAATCGATAGAATATTCGATAGAAACTAAATTAAAAAAGACGATATATAGGGGACGTTCCGGTAAACGAGGAAAATCGGAAAAAATAAATATTAAATATGCTTTTGAAGAAAGAAAGCAAGGTGGGCAACTCTTAATTGTACAGCAATGTTCTGAAACACAGAACATATCACACTGATCATTGACAAGTACCTCTAGTTCCTAAAAATTAATGACGTAGTAGCTCGTGAAACTGCGAAAATTTGATCTTATATTCTTTACAGATCCGGACGTTAATATAATAATGGTACCGAAATGGATCGACCGCAAGACGTGGTTGTCGGGACCGGCGGCGCCCGGCGTACCCGACCTACAAACGCCCGTCCCCTACGTCACCTTACACCATACGGCCAGCGAACCTTGTTCGATCCTAGCCGATTGCAAGGCCCAGATGCAATTCATCCAGAGGTATCAGATGAAGAGCAATAACTGGTTGGACATCGGATACAATTTCCTGGTCGGCGGCGACGGTTACATCTACGAAGGTAGGAACTGGACGAAACAGGGGGCCAACACGACGGGATACGACGATAAAGCTATCAGTATAGCGTTCATCGGTCTCTTCGACGACGTCCTCCCGACTAACGAGTCCCTGTTGGCCGCGCAGGAAGTCATCCGCGTCGGATTGGAATGGAATTATATCCGAAAGGATTACAAACTGTTCTGGATGAGACAGTTGTCGAAGTTCGGCAGACCCGGCAAGAAACTTTACGAACTGATCAAGACTTGGCCGCATTGGTCGGAAAAGACGCCGCCGTTACTTTATGAAGACTTGGGGAATCTCAAAAAAGTGCCATTGATATAAAAAAAAGAATTTTCTGTTACCTGTTAAATTAAGAATGTATATATTCATTGTATCGACATTTATACATATTGTATAATAATTTAGAATAAATAAATAAAATGATTAAAATGAAATTAAACATAAAAACCTCTTATTTCAAATATATAGGTATCTATATCCAATTTTATAGATGTCAGAGTAGTTACTCGTCTTCACCAAAGAGGTCTCTCTTAAGGATGAAACTCTAATCAGACTTAAGTCTAACGTCCGCATCTAGATGGCGATGTTAACAATTCGGCTTGGATTTAAATTAAAATTTCTTTTAAATTTTCAAGTTTTTTTACTAAATCGATTTGTAAATTTATGAAATATTAAGAACTAATTTTTACCTTTTAAAAATGCGTGCAAGAGCGTAGATATACTACGGGTAAAATAAACACATCAAATTTCTGATGGGGATCGCCATCTATTAGACATATTGAAAACTTCAAAAAAAGGTATTTTCATAAATAGAAGGTAATACATATTAATTTAAAGACAATTATTACCTTATACAACACTGCTTTAGAATAATATCAATACAATTTTAATGTTGCAATTAGAAAACACCATAATGCATAGATAATTGTTCAAATTTAAACGCAGCTTGACCAAATTCGGAAACATAAAAATTCTCGATCAAGCGTCAATTTTACAACATTTAAAAAACCGAAATATATGAAAAATTATACAAAATATTAATTTTTAAGACATATTTTCCAAGAACTTGTCTATAATAGTTAAAAAATAAAACAACGTGGATAGCGCTTAGTAATATAAATGGTGGTTGGTATTGCAGTTCTCTATGTCTATATTATCTAGCTAATTTCAGACCAGTTGAAATAAGGTCAAACAATGAAGGCAAATTTTGTCATTTATAAATATTTTAAAATTTAATACGAGTATATTCGTGTAAATAACCAGATAAAAGTATCATTTTGAATAAATCATGATAGGAATTGATAGTTTTTAACATGGTAAATGTGTCTTTTAACATAATCATGTTAATTTAACATGTTTTATTGCTGCACCTGCTACATTAGAAGGTATACATGCAACGTTAAAAGATTTAGTCCCGGGTGTTTATAGTAACTGGATGGCTTTTAAATATTTCCGAGGAAAGGTGAAGAGTGTGTGGGAATTCAAAAGAACACGAGCAATCCGAAATTGTGCAATAAAAATAAGGATATAAGGTAGGAAAAAATATTTTGTATATAACCTATTGTTGTCTTCCTGTACGCATGCATGTTCAATATAATTGCTTTGCAAGGTGAGAGGATGAAAGCAAAGGTTCAGACAGCATGTAGCCCTAGAAACAATATAGATGACACCCAAATAATATACGATAATACAGCAGAACTACAAATTTACATGTTCAGCCAGCAAAAAATTTCTTCGCTTAGTAATATTGTTTCTATTTTTTTTTTACCATTACGATATTTGGTATAAGAGTTTATATGAGAAAACTTGGTATATTTGAGATTTAAATGTCAAACTTTGTGCGTACTTGTCATTTAAACGTTTAAACTTGTGCGTATTGACATTTAACAGTCAAACTTTGAATATGTGACATTTAAATGTCAAACTTGCGCGTTTTTTGACATTTAAACGTCAAAATTGTGCTTGTTTAACATTTAAACGTCAGACTTTGTGCGTGCTTGACATTTAATCGTTAAACTTGGTCGTATTTGACATTACAAACTCACTATTTCGCTAACGAGAAGTATAGCGATCGTTTTCAAGTCAAAATTAATATGGATTCATGTTCTAGACGAGAACATGCAACTCGATCTCTATACGCTCGTGAATGGCTGAGTGGATTTGCGCCGAACGCAGCGCGTCACAGCTAAAGGGATAAGCAGAAGAAATATAACGACGTTAAAAGGGAGAACCATGGTCGTAAATCGCGGCGATATTAAAAGGAAACGTAAGGATGATTCCTGTTTTAGTATGCTGGACGAAAGTCCGAAGAGGTAAGTTCATATTTTTGCAAACTGATGTAAAATGAATCTTTTATATTATTATTGTTATATCTAGAACGAAAGTCCACGCCCAGAGGAAGTTCGCTCAAGGCTCCAACGTCAGTAGCCCGGTCATCACACCGGTAAAAGAAATAGAACGACAGGAAAGGAATAGGGACGTCCTACCGGAACCGATCGAGCTCCTGCCGATGAAACGGCCGAACACGGAAGATTTCCTAACTTTCTTATGTTTCCGCGGCACACCTATATTGCCGCCCAATTTAAACTTCTTTAATGCAGCGTCGATGATGGACTCCTCGCTGAGGAATAGCGAACCTAAAACAACGTACCCGAAAAACGGTCCCATCCTGACGAGTTCCCCGAGCAAATGCCAGAACGAGAAGCCGTTCGTCGCGTTCGGCGTCCGCAAGAGGGCCGACCCCATCGTCATCAGCAAACAGATGGATCGCAAGCGCAGGCACGCTTTAGCGTTGCAGGCTTTGCGCCGGAAGTATCAGGAGCAGAAGATGGCCAAGATCAGAGCCGTCACTATTAGCAAATTATCGGAGAAGGTGACGAATAAGAACGTGGTCAGGACGAGGTCGGTTACCAAGAATGAGATCGCCTCGAAGAAATCGATCATGCACAAGACCAACATCAAAGTGATCTCGACGAAACGTATCACGACCAAGACGGCTATCAATAAACAACCTGTTAAATCGAAGATGTGTTTGCGCAGCTTCCGCGGCAGGTACATCCATCGCGAGTTGAATATTAAAACGCATCGGAAGCGGGGACCGCAGCAGAGGGTGCCGCCGCCTAAATTGGTCGAAAAATCCTCGTCGGAATTTTCCTCGGACGATGACGAACCGCTAATGAAATCGGTGAAGGAGAAACCGCCGAAAAAGCAAGCGGCAACCGCGCAAAAACTAAAGAAAACTATCGAGAATACGATTAGGCTGACTAGATCTCATAATAAATTATTACAAAAAGTGCAATCGCAACAGAGGAAGCAAACGTTGAAGCATCGCAGGATCATCACTCGGTTATCGAGTACGATGACGCCGTCGAATCAAAGGATTAAAAGTAAAATCGTCCAGTCCTCGTCGAATATAATCAGGAATTTAAGGAAATCCGTCAATAATATCAAAAGAAGCGGAAATCAGAATTTGACTCAAGTTATACGATCGACCAGGCAACGTATCGTTAAAAATACCACCGAAAAAAGCGTGCAAACTAGAAGCAAATCCGATAGGACGATAAAGGAGAAAGAAGAGCCACCTAAAAAGATCGAAGCCAACCTCCCCAGTAAGAAGAACACCGGCAATATCGAGAAAATCGTCAAGAAAAACGAGAAAACTAAAATCGAAATAAAAAACGAAGATCGTTAAAAAGAAAGAGATAATCAAGTCGCCACCGCTACCACCAGCACCACCACCCTCGAAAAAATCGAAAAACCGCCTGCTTCGATTAAATCCGGCGATGATAAGATTAACAAGCCTAAGCCTCTCGGCGAAAAATCGAAACCGCCCCCCTCCAACGAAAAAAACGTTAAAGTGAAGACGAAGGAAGCCGAACAATCGCCGGGACCGTCGCCCGGAAAGCGGAAAGTCGACACGATCAAGAAGGCGATGCAGAAGATCGGTAATTCGAGACCGTCGCGGAAGACTAAAGAGGCGGCCGCCATCTATATGGAGCTCTTAGGGCATAAATTGGTAAACGATACTGAGGTCGACGATGACGACGAATCCATCGATAGTTTTCCCGAATTGCCGAACGTCCGTAGAACGGAGCAGAGGGAGAACGAATTAAAAGCTAAAGCTAAATCGAAAGATGTTAAAGAAGATGTGAAAGATGCCCTACCCGTTAAAAAAGTCGACAAAATTGAATCCGCGAAAGCTGGCGATAAAATGGAGGTTAAAGATCCGATGCCTGCGAAGAAGGCGCCGATTCAAGAACAGAAATGTCAGAAATCTACCAGTCCAACGGAGAAAATTAACGTCGTACCGTCTAGTGACGTAGAGGTATCACCCGCGAAAATCGAAGAATCCAAGGACGTTAAGGAAGTCGATTCGATCGGTGATAGTCTTAAAACACCAGTGAAAACGGTGAAACGACAGTTATCGGTGACGGAAAGCGATATCGATAAAGCTATGGCTTTGGTAAGTTTAAGGATAACGATTCCTTACGTTTATTTAACCCGTTATATGTATTGGCAAACGTCAATTTGACACCTGTCAATTTAATGTCAAACCTTAAAATATCTTTTCATTTGCATCAATCAAACGTCAAATTGACATTTCGAAAGTTTATTTGATATAGTGAGACTATACAGAGTGTCACCAAAAGTGCCTTTGCAAAATGATTGACAAGCTGATGATCACTTCTCGCATGAATAATCGCGCCACCGCCGATCGAGAATTTTAATTTTTTTTGCGTGAAAATGAAGTTTTCAGAGCATATTATGTAACTATGAAGCGGTCTGGTGTAGGCTAAACTGTTTCTTTAAGTAAAACACGAGTTTCGTTTGACAATCTGTCACCACTTCAACGCGATGACTTATTTTTTATATTTTGACAAATGTTGACATTTTGCATGAAACTAGAATGTGTTTATTCTGTGCATAAAACTTTTTTGTCTTTATATACTTATATTTCTGTTTAAATGGTAAGCCTTTATCTTTGAACGCAATACTACACATAAGTTATTTATGTACAAGGAAATATGTGCTGTAAAAGCTTCATTTACACCCAAAAATTTTAAAATTCTCGATTGCTGGTGTCCCGATTTTTCCTGCGAGAAGTGTACAATTAGGGGCAGAAACAAAATTTTTATGTTTGTTTATCGGATGTCTTGTCTGTTTCTCTTTTCTTGTGCCATTTTCCAATCTTCAGTCTTGCCATGTATGTCATCCAGGCTTTTCTATTGTATTTCCAACTTACCGCGCAGGTTATTCGCGTAAATATCTTGTGTAATATTTGACATCTGTCATATGTCAAACGTCAAATATGTTGTGGTTATGTAATTATTACCGTAAACCCATTCAAATTCTATTCTTTTTATTATTATCGTTATAGATGTTGCAGAGGAATTCCGTAATCATCTATAACGATTCCGAAAGTCCGGAGAGTTTGAAGAAGTCCGAAGAACCGAAAAGTCGTTCCGAAAATTCCCCGGCGATGATTAAAAAGAAATCCCCGATTTAGATGAGAGTTTCAGCGATTCGGACGAAGAACCGCTGTCGAATCTGACGAAATCTAAAGATAAAACGATCAACGTCAGGGAAACACCCACCATAGATACTACCAACGAACAACAGCAGCAGCAACAACAACCGAAGATGGTCGAGAAGTCGAAACGCGATTGCACGAAAAAGTCGGTCATAATTATCTGCCGTTTTCCTCATCCGACGATGAAGAGAAATATTTCCACGGTTTCAAGACGGAATTGAAATCGTCGAAGATCGGGGGAAACCCGACAGCGTCGAGAAATGCCCGCAGCATTCGTCGTTGCCTTCGTCCGATCTATCGTGCAAGGATGTGAGTAGGAGATTCGGAAAGGGAAAGTTAACATGTCGAACGAGCAGATCGAAAAGTGGCTGAACGATAGCGCCATGGCCGGTATGACCATTAAAAAAGAGGAGGACGATATCTTAAAATACGAGGAAGAGAAATTGGAACCGTTAACGAAATTAGATCCGACGCCGCCGCCACTGATCTCTTCCCCGAAAACATGATTAAAACTGAAGATAAAAATTTGATAAGCGGGAAGAGCGCCGCCAACCGCGAGAACGACGAAAGTTTATCGTTAAACTCTTCGACGCCCGAGAAGAATACGATTCAAGCGACGCCTACGCCGCCTAAGATCACCCCGACTTCGGAGAGGAAGACCATCTTTAAGAAGGAGAGATCGGAACCCGTGAGGAACGTGAACGCCTTCTCCGCGAGCAACGAGTGCAGCGTTTACGCGTTCGAAGCGGATACCGAGGACTCGACCAGTATCAGCACGCCTTTCAGGCGACCCTGTAGGAGGCCGTCGAGTACGGCCACGTCGAGATCGGAAGACGACGCCAAGATCATCGACGATATCTCTAAGCATTCCACGGGTGAGCATATTTAACATTATTTGCGTAAAAACGTCAAAAATTACAAAATAAAGAATTAAAAATAATTGACAATAACTGTCAAAATACGCCTTTTTGACAGTTCGCTTAACGGTTTTTTGACAGCTGTCAAATTATAAAATAATATTCACAGGAAAATTCAGATTTCCTGCCGTTCTACGCGGCGACTACAAGATCCTCAACAGACAAGACTCGGCGACCGGCCAACCGATACAGGAAGATTCCACAACGCAATCGACGAATCTGGACGTGCACACGTTCACCGATACCTCGAATTCGGAACCGCCCAGTATCATCGAGGATATCTCCGACCAGCAGATCTTCTGCGCTTCCACCTCGTCGTCGACGGGACAACAACAGCCCAACAAGAATCAATCCCCGCCCGATATCGCTTGCGCTAAAGTGATACTGGGTAAAACGCTCCTACCGGTGGTAATCTGCATAAAACCCACTCCCGAAATTGAAGGCGATGCATCAGCAGAAGAAGACGATGTTCCCGCCGGCGATGCTGCATAAAGGGAAGAACGACGATGTTCGATATAAAGTCCCCAGTTCGCCGAGCGCCAGTTCTTCGTCCAGCGCGAAATTAGTGAATAAGAGGCAGACGGGGAAGACGCGGAATCGTTTACCGGAAGCGGCGTACACTCAAGTAGTGAACGTCGCCGAATTTCCCAATCCGCAAGCGCAACAGGTGCGCCACCAAGCTCAGATCGTCGAAGCGCCCTGTTTCCATCCTACCGAGAAGGAATTCCAAGATCCGCTCGATTACATCGAGAAGATACGCGCCAGGGCGGAGAAATTCGGCATCTGTCGGATAATTCCGCCGGCTAATTTCAAACCGGAATGCAAGGTGTCGGACGATATGCGTTTCACCGCCTACAATCAGTACGTCAATAAGTTGCTGCATCGTTGGGGGCCAAATTTCAGGAGCTGATGGCGATCAGGAAATATCTGGAGACGCAAAAGATCACGTTGACGCATCCACCGTGGGTAAGTATTTTTGCCTTTTGTTTTATTGGCCTCGTCTTTTTACGTTTGAACTCATGTTGGGCGCCAAAAATAAACGTTGTTTATTATCGACTGCAATGCCGTCCTGTAGCTTCCTTATGAGATTTTTCCGTTAAGTGTTACTTAATTTGTATCCTCTCTACATATTAGATCGGCGGTATGGAAATCGATTTACCTCGATTGTATCAAACAGTTCAGTCTTTAGGAGGGCTGAAAGAGGTGATCGAGAAGAAGAAATGGTCGAAAGTATCGGAGGCGATGAAGATTCCGAAATCCGCGCAGGATAGGGTGACGAAATTGGACGATATTTATTGTAAATATCTACTACCGTACGATACATTATCGCCGGGTAAGATACAATCTGTCATGTCAGTTTTCCGTTATTGTTTTGTTGTTTGCCGTACGTTTACAGCCGAGAGGGAAAAACTATTCGACGAAGTCGAGACGGAATGGGCGAAACGGGAATCGAAAACGCTACTGAAGGTGCAACGGTTAAGTAGCGGGACGGACGGCGATTCGGACTCGGATAACGAATCCTGAGGAATGCATCGTTAAAGGGTAGAAACGTAGCGCTTAACGCGTTTTATCGAATAGCTCATGCGATGAGTATGTGGTTTAAGACGATCGAACCGTCTGCAGAAGAAGTACGTTTATTTATTTTATTTATTTACATATACAGGGTGATGCAACCAAGATGGGGTAGATGGACTACTATTATTATTAAATGTAATTAAATATATCAAGAAATTATTTTAAAACACCACTCAATCAAACGTCAAAAAGGTTCGTTCATCTCATCGTAGTTGCATCATCCTGTATAAATATATATTCCTTCTCACATACAAGCGCATGTTTAATATTATCAACGTTGTAGGTGGAGCAGAATTCTGGAAACACGTCACTTTAAAGAATAACCACATCTGCGTTCATTCCGGTTCGATAGATTCGGGCAATTGGGGCTACGGCTATCCCGTATCGAAGAACAGCCCGTTCGCGAGGCACGCTTGGAACTTGAAAGTGTTGACTAACAATAGCGGTTCCGTTCTGCGATCAATGGGACCCGTCATGGGTAAGCGTGTACACTCAAAGAAAAAAGAACTGGGACAGTTACGATACCGATATGTATCGAAATTGTCTCATTTCTTTTTCTTTGAGTATACATATACAGGTGTTTCAAGTTAATTAAGTGCGCACCTTGTATATTTTGTTACAGTTTAATTGGGAATTTAATTCAGTAAAAAATGTTCCGACTTCAGTAGTGGATAGAAAAACACAGCGTCACTAGAATAATACAAATTCATTTCTTGATCCAGAATTGTAGTTTGTTTTTTGTTCTCTCACACTCACATTGCGCGCCAAAACAGTTTTCCCCTATTTTTTCTATACTACCATTTCCAATGCGATGGAACTCCAGCTCATAATTATCATGGTGCACAGCGATTACTAAATAGATTATTTAGAAATCGTTGGATAGGTGCAAACGGGCCAGCTCAACGGCCTCCACGATCACACATTAAAATACTCTACCGGTTTATTGAAAGCACGTTTTGTCAAAATAACTTCTTACAAATGTAAATCGTACGAGTCGTACAGTTCTCTTGTTCTCAATTTTTTCGCGAAAGCCGACATTTTCATAAAAATGATATTTTTCCGAAATTGGCAGCAGATAGGTATAGGGAACTGTTAACTAAGTTATCCTAATATATGACGCAGAATCCAAAAAAAAAAATGGTATACAATATAGGGTGTTCCATTAAAAAAAAAAACTAACTTTGATATGCTGTACTTTTTTTGAATCACCCTGTATACTTGCAAATAATTTTAAAATATGCTCTTTATCGTCCTACATATTTGACGAAAATTTGAAAGTCCTATCTTTTAGCGTTTAGACACAAGAGACCGAGGGTGTAGTCGTGACTCACCCTGTATGGGATGTTCCATTAGGTAACATAACATTTATAACATTGGAAGTACATAAAATTAAATTCTGCATTTTAAAATCTGCCAACAGAAAAATTACTTATTAATTCTTAAGATGTGAATTATGTACCATCCGGTACAAAACTAGGAAATCTTAATCATCTGTACTCAACATCAAATTGATTACAGGAGTCACCGTTCCAACACTACACGTCGGTATGGTATTCAGCGCGTGCTGCTGGTACAGAGACCCGCACAGGTTACCATGGATCGAATACCTACACACGGGGGCGCACAAGATCTGGTACGGCATCCCTGATTCGATGAGCGAACGTTTCCACGCCTCCATGTTGAAATTGGTACCGAACTATTGCCGGAATAAATCGATCTGGTTGCCGTCCGATACGGTGATGGTACCGCCGAAATTGCTGGTCGAAAACGGGGTGTCGTTATGCCGAACGGTGCAGGAACCCGGACAATTCGTCGTCGTTTTCCCCAAGGTTATCATCTCAACAGCTATTTAAATTAGAAAAAAAAAAAATCGTTAATTCCAACATTGTAGGTGTTCACCTCGAGCGTTAGTACTGGCTACGTCGTCTCCGAAAGTGTATATTTCACCCATCTTATTGGTTGAAATCCGCGCAGAACGTTTTCGACGAGTTGCGTAAGAATTACGAACCGTCCATGTTCTCGGTGGATAGATTATTGTTGAGCATCACTTCGGATACGCGTTCCAGTTTGCAGGTGCTCAAACAGGTGATGCCGGCTGTGCAGGAGCTCTGCGATAGGGAGAAACGGCTGAGAGAGAAGCTGCGCGAGTTGGGCTTGAAATTGACGGAGAAGTTGCCGCCGCCAGGTGCCGGGCTGTACGCAAACGTAGGAAGTTACAGCAGAGGCAAGATAATAACGGCGGCGATTACGAATGCGAGATCTGCAGGGCCAACCTGTTCATCTCATTGGTGCGTCCGTTTATATGACTTTATAAATTGAATGAATTAATTTGTACGTTTGTAGGTGAACGAATATCAACAGGACGTTATCTATTGTTTAGAGCACGTGATCGAGTATATCGAACAGAAGAAGATCGACGTTAAGAATTGCAAATTGTTATTCACGTACGGTTGCGAGGAATTGGATCTTCTGCTGGAGAAATTGAGGAATACAATTGAGGCGAAGCAACAGAAGAAGGCCGTCACGAAAGGGGGCCCGTCTACGATGCAATAACCGCGCGACGCGAGGGGAGAGGTCAAGTGAAAATAAATAAATAAAAACGTTTTAGGTGATTTAAGATTAGGGAAGAATAAATAATAATGATGAGTTTTTAAGTGTGATTTATCGCTTTTACGACGTGTTATATTGAATGTTGTTGATCTTCGCAGATGATTACAACAGAGGATGATTTGTATAAATTTATTCCGATTATAGATATTTTAATAAAACCGCATGTTATATAAAGTCTAATTTGGTGAGTTCGTTGTTCCTCCAAAAATCGTACGGGGTGGTCTATTCATAAGCAGTAGAAACATGATGGGACCTAGAACAGGACCTTTCGGCGCGCCACATCTTTGCCGATATAAACTTTAATTTTTAATAATGAGTTGTTGTAAAATATAGTTTCATTTCTGTTTTAAAATGAAAAAATACCGAAAAATTACCCAAAAAAAAAACTTTCAACTTGTCAATTTGACATATGATTAATTATAAATGACACTTCAGAGATAAATGTCGATTCTCTAAGCTCAGACGTGACTTGTACAGGGCGGCCCAAAATGACCGAAGAGATTTGAGTTCATTAACAACTTTTTATTAAGACATAAATATTATTTTTTTCTTTTAATACACTATATTAATGGAGAATATTTATGAAAATTTTTTAATTTAATTATGAAAGATTATATCTTCGTGTTTTTTCCAAAACATTTTCCATAACCTTTCGCAAAACTTCAGGTGTTATCTTGTTGATTTCGTCGCGTATATTGTTTTTTAATTGCTGGATGGTTGTAGGCTAATTAATATAGACTTCCTTTCAAATAACCCCAAAAGAAAAAGTCTGGAGCGGTTAAACCCGGTGAACGCTGGGAATTAAAATCGCTTCTACGCAAAATAATTCGTTCACCAATTACTTACCGTAACTTGCGTATCGTGGTATTATAAGTGGTACAAATGGTTTATAAATATAATATCTCCCATAATATTATTTTTACGTAGTCTACTTTGTGCAAATTGAAGTGGTTCTGTTTCGACAGTAGGAAAAATATGCATGTTTCTCTAAAACGGTTGAAGATAAATGGGTACATTCTTATATCAAAAGAAAGAGAATTTAATTTTACATCCAACCCTGTAAACAGATATAGGATGTCTCATTTAAAAAAAAAACAGTTATTGGCATTTAAATGTTTCCAAATGTTGGCGCCACTAACTGTATGTCAACAAAAGGATCCGTACATGTTAATATTGGAAATAGTAAAGCAATTCAAGATGTATCAATTTGCGCAAACCAAAATTTTCTACCTTTTTTAGTTTTGATCCTACAACTCATTGATGAGAGCGCTGCAATTGCAAAATTTTTGATAAAATATTTATTTTCTCTAAAACAAAAGCACATAGGTCTAGGAAGGTCTTAATAAAAGTTACTTAAAATATTATGTAGAATCTAAAAAATATATAATATATAGGGTGATCCATTTAAAATAATAAAGTTACATACGCTTTTTCTATAATTGGACACCCTGTATATTTGAAAATATTTTCTAGCTATGCATCGTATAAATATTGACAACTTTTATTTGAAACATTTTCTCTATACTGTAAAATAAACAAATTATCAAAGAAACCGCGTCGGCTGGGACACCCTGTTTATTTATAATGGTTAAAAATAATAATATTAAGCATACTTCATTGAGCATAAAGGACATAAAGAGAAAATAGTTCAATGTTTGTATAATTAATTAGTGTTATAATTATGCTTATATAGGTGCAACAAAAAGGACTTTACACCTTGATTCTACCATAAATTTTTATCGATGTTTAGGTTATATTCGTCACCTAACGTTGATATCTAAACTTCCTACCATATATCTGTGTGGTGCTTCGTCTAATGTAGGACAAAATTAACATAGATATTTTGAAAAAAAAAAAACACCATTTAGAACTTGAAAAGGTTACGTTTTTAATCGAAAAAAAAAAAGTTACTGTGTTCATTTTAATCAAACACTTAAAGTGTAAAATCCTTTCTGCCGCACCCTGTATAATGCAAAAACTCTGAACGAGTTGGTTTTCGCGTTTTTGTAAATAAAATTAGGTACCAAGAAATGGAGTAGATTCAATTGAAATGCTTTATTAAATCACTAAAAGAACGTAACAATTACATCGTAATATAGACAAAATATGAAAATAAAATTAACAATCATTCAACAATTCAAACAAAAAAAAATCCTCTATTTAAAATAATCTAAAGTTTACCCTGAAATAATAATAGTTTGTGGGGTGAAAGAAAGATATCTTAGGAAACGTTTATTAAAAATTTATGGAAGTGTTCTCCTATCTAATCTATACGAGTTGTTAGTTTTATATTAAAAGATTGTGCGCGTAATAATGTTGATTTAATATAGATAAATATTTATTTATATTTGTAGGAATTGATGAGATCGAATAACAATTACTAGAGGTCACGTTTCAATTGTATATATTATCAAAAAGATGGTGCTACATATAAACATTAATCGTTCAATTTTAAATTTAATTTTTTTGTAATCATTGGTGATGATATAAATATGTACAGAAGGAAATGCAACCCAAAATCCGCCCGTTCATTAAAAAAAGAAATAGAGAGAGAGAGAGAAGAAGAAGAAGACTTAAGTTAGGCTTAATATATTTATCAAAATAAATTTACAAAGCACAGCACGGTTTAGCTTACATACTAAAACTTGAATAAAAATACTGCTAAAAAAATGCATCATATCTATTCATATATCTAGATTTATATCGCCCAATAACACTTAAAAATAAAGATAAAACAGGACGACCTGCAGTTTAAAAAAATATAATTGTTCGGCGGAAACTTACACTCACGTTGGACGCCGAACTTTACATTGATGATTATCATAATACTTAATTAAGTAAGTTTAGGCTCTCCTCTTATATAAATCTAAAACAACTATAAACGAATAAGTACGTTCCATTTCGATCGAGATCCGATATTATAATAATTTGAAGAAACATCAATTGATTGACGGCGGAATCATTCATCGTATTAAGCGTATATTCGGGGAAACGATCAGGATCATCGAATCGGAGGACGAAAAAGAAGGGACGACGTTCCCACTACCTGTCGTGCCTGTTCAGTATGTTGAAGAGATCCATGGAGTCGTTCTGATCGCCCTCCGCCTCGCTATCGCTCACCAGAAAGGAGGCGGGCGCCTTCTCCATCAGCGACTTGCTGCTCATCTCGTCACGTTCGTCGCCTGTCGACGTGTCCTTCTCGTAGACGCGCGTCGGGAACCCGTCGGCGCCGGCGGCCGCCTGCTGAGCGTTGCCGATCTTGTGGACGACGTGCGCGACGATCCCCACGTCAGGCAGACGAACAGGCCGGTCGCGTTCACGATCGACATGCGATCGCCGTTCCACAACACGGCCAACACCAGGATCAGTATCTCCTATACGGATGTAAACGCATTAAAACGAATCAGATGCAATTACAAAATAGAATCTGAATATACGTGTAAATGCAATATCGACAGGTAGATAGTAGTTATCTCATAATTCTAAACGTATGCTCGCTTACCTTACCGATCCCGGCTATCGATAGCGTCAAACTGGACGTGTAGGTTACCACGAGCACTTCGGCCACCTCCATGAAGAACGCGATGAAAGCGCCGACGAGCACTTTGGCGAACAGGGTGAAATAAGATTCCAGGTTTTGACTAGAGAACACATGTGCATCTGTTCCATTATCCTTGGTCCTATTTTCGAGGAAATCAATATTATATATTTTTGTTATTACCGGAAGATTTTATATGTATAACGGGTGTTCATTAACACTGAAAACATACCTTCTATCCACATGGCGAACGGAATAATGGAAGCAAACATCCACGGTTGCATGAAATAAATCATATCCACCGGATCCCTCATCCCGATCTTCGATTTCTGCAGCAGCAATTGCACGCAGGTCCATCTCAATCCGCTACACATCGAAGCTATCAACAGGAGCACAAATCCGGCTACATTAAACTGCGTCACTTGTAGGTGAACAACAACAAACCCAGCGATATCATCACATGACGATAAAAAACACAAACTCCATGTCTAAAAAAAAAAAAAAACAGATCTAAATTTTAACGTACTTGTTGTTGTACGGTTCTACCTTCTTTTCAATTTAAATAGTATGGCGAAACCTAATATGAAGATGACAGTTGTAGATTTAGTCATCGTATACCTATAATTAAACACAATTTATTACTACATCATCGAATCGCGATTAATGTAACGTTTACAATGAAACGGTGATTAATTCCAAACCCCAATTAGAATCCCTATATCGATTCCGCTGAAGACCTCTATCGGGGTAATAGACTTTATATTATCTTCTAATCGCAACAGATAAGCTAGGTTTTCCCTTGCTGCACGATTTGATCGTCCTCCACAGCAGAGATAATAAGAATTTGGCGGTGAGATGTATCAGTACAGTGCATAACGGAAATCTAAATTTCTAAAATAGTACCTCGTTAATGAATTTATAAATTTACATGTATTTATGAACGTACTTGAAATAACCACCTCTGATAAAAGGTAAGGACGATCGAAGGGGCGAAATAAGTGCAAAGTAGCACCGCTGTTAATAAAGATGAACGTACACAAGACGGTGTAAAGACGCTTTTCCTAGGATGGTCCAGATCGATGTCGTCGTCGCCCGCCTTGTTAACGGCCGCGTACTTGATCTTCTTTCGCTTCCAGAACATATTGCGGAGGATGGAATTGAAAAGTGCCAGGCAAAACATCTATCTAACCTAAAGTCAATATTACGATTAATAGATTACGACGACAGACGCACCGACACCTTTACATAATCGCCGACTTAATTTGAAAATTAACGCAATTCTTCTTTAGAATTAAGTTTTACGCTTAAACATATCGGTTTCGTAAGTTACATTTCAAATAAACATCTGTTCTTGTTGAAAAATTTTGACATTAGATTACGGAAAACGGAAATTTTGCCGAAATTTTATTTTTCGACAGTTGGATACAATTTCGACATCAAATGCAAAAAAATCTAATTAATTCTAATTAAAATTATAGATAAATATCGCGTTTTAAATTAATAAGAAGTTTAACATTATGTCTACATTCTTCCCGCTAAACGATTTTTCAATTTCGCGGGCATTTTATCGATGGTACTCCTGAAAAAGTAACCGTAGTTTTTTAGTTTTTGTTTAAGATACCAGGGATGCCACCCAAATAACACTGATATAAAAAAAGAAAAATCTATTTTTCCTTTCCTTGAGGTATTAAATGAAATAAAATCATTGCGAAAACACGTTATATGACGGCCATAAAGCCAAAATTACACGAAAATAGTTAAAACGTGTATGTATGATGTTTTTAGACAAATTATCTATCTATAACTGTTTGCGCTTTTTTCCTACGCACTTCTAAATTATCTCGTTCTCATATTCCAACTTGTAAAAGTATATATAGACAAGACAGATAAGATTTTTAAAATAGTTACATTGCCCGGCAAATCTGTTGTCACTACCTCTATATACAGGGTTGTCACCTAAGCATGCTGGTCTATAGCTCCTATACTAATGCTGTTAGGAATTTCGTTCATATACTAATCTATACTACTTGCAAGACTCTATTTCAGGAAAATATTTTTAAGTATATAAGGTGACCCAAATAAGTGTGAAGATATGGAAGTAATTTTTTTTAATTTTTTAATATTTAATTTATATTTTTTTAATTTTTTTGTATTGTGTTGCACATTTCAGTTCATCTCAATGCACTTTATCAATTCCCAAAAAATTATTTCATTACTCCTGGTATTTCCGGAGAAATAAATTAAAAGTCATTAAAATGAAATTTTTGCGCACTAAAAATAGAAAATAAAAAAAAAAACGTAGGAGCAATTTTTTTGACTCACGATTTAGTATGGAGTGAGTCGAGAAAGGTCTAAGGTTACTCTCACCTTGTTTACATTTCGTAAATTTTCTACAGGGTTACAAAATTATGGTAACAGAACACCAATCAACGCCATCTATTGAAATGTTATTAAACTTTTTCAAAGACAACGCGGTAAATAAAAACGGTACGGGAACACATTTGTATGCAAATTCAATTTATTGTAGTTTTTATTTCAAGTTATATTTTTAAAATAGTAAATAATTTCTTCAAAAATTATATTACAAACATATAATATACACCAATTAAACTACATAATTGTGAAATTATGTTGACAAATGCTCAAAAATTCTCAAAATTAAAGTTAACAATGGATTGGCAGAAGAGGTCAATTAAGAAGAGAAGAAGTGCAGTGAGAAATAATTTGAAATATCTTTAAAACCATTAATTTTAACTACATCTGCTTTATTCAAACTAATAGATAATTAAATTTCGCTTTCAACTAACCCATAAAAATATAGTGTTTCAATTTGAAAAAATGAAGATTTTCGCATTTCAATTGTTTCAAAAAGACACTGATTTCTAGAACACTTGTATAACATATTTAAGTTTACATCTGTTTATTGTCATCATAGGAGATGCTTCTAACGTTATGTTAAGTTTCATAATGTTACATTTTTTCCGTTACCGGAAATAATGGCATTTTTCTGAAGAGAGCAAAATGTCAAAATTTTCAAACAAATGTCAATATCTTCTAAAGTAATGAAAATAATTGAATATGATCCTATATAAAGTTACCTTAAAATTTCTCAGGCAATTCAAAAATGTGATCATATATAGAGTGTTCTATTTAAAATGTAAAGATACTGATGGTTACGGGCAAACTAAACACTCTGTATATTGTAGAATAATTTTACGTTATAAATTTCGTAAAACTGAACAACTTTTGTATTTAAATATTTGGTGTATTTTGCTTAGAAATGGAGATATGGAAGAATATCGCGCTATAGTTACACCCTGTATATCCAAAATTTGAACGAAAATTGAACGCCCTTCGCTTGTGATTTTGAAGAAAATCAGACCTCTTCGATTTCCCTGAAATTTTGAATATAATATGTAAATTGATCGTGATTTGTTTTTTTTAATGTGTGGTGGGTGCTTAGTTACAATGACTCCGTAAGCTGTATTACTTGTCTGGCTATCACTGCAACTCTTGCGGTGTAGTTTTAGTGTATGTAAGTTGTGTTTAAATGGCTTTGTGACAGCATCATATCGCCTTTTATGATGCCGCGCTGTTAATCACTTTGCTCCCAACAGCGAATGGCAAGTCGATCCGGGATTAAACTCTCTGAAAAAATGTCACTGTCCCTCCAGAGAATTGAACCCCGACACCTATCGTTCTCTCACAACAATAGTCAGCCGCTTAACCACTGCGGCCATCGACCTGTTGATGGATACGTTAACAGTGGCAGATTTGGGCTAAAGGGCTTTGTTTGGCCAAAAAATATAAAAATAGCACGAGGGTTTGGTTCGTCACCGATGGTTCGATCACCTTGTATAAAATAAATATTTTTAAAACGTAGCCCATGTAGCCATCAAATCAAATTCCAGGAAGGTTTCTCGAGAAT